>SEYY01024373.1:70000-86276 GCA_009176605.1 Armadillidium nasatum | reverse complement strand
AATTCGTGCTAAAGCATAGCAATTCTTTTGATAAGAGGTAGACGAAATGACAGAGTAATGCGAGAGATCAATTCCCTCGAGTATTAGCAAATGTAGTCCCTATAAAAAATAGTGAGCTAGCATTACGTCTTAGAGATAGATGGTCAAGAGAGTTTGAATGTAGGAGACAATTTATTCGTGTCTTGGCTTTAGAGTGGAAGAACTGGTGCCCTCACAAATATGAGACCTTTTCTCCTTAAAAGAGTGAAAAAGATACTTATACAATTTGAGTACTTGTTCAGATGAAAAAAATTCTCGCAATCTAAATAGAATCAAAATTTCTTAGGAGCCATTTTATCTACCATTTTGATGCGTGGTTTCCAAGACAGTTTGGTATTTATGTTTACACAAAGAATATTTGTTATTTGCAGGTGAGACGAGAAACTCTCGAAGAAAATGTGAAAGTTATTAGGGGTTTATGAGTGAGAGTTTTTTTAAGAACCGTATTGCACAAGGTTGCGGTGAACCCATATATATAAATTTTATATATATATATATATATATATATATATATATATATATATATATATATTTTTTTTTTTTTTTTTTTTTATTTCTCCTCTGGTGGGCAAAGGCCAGAGGCTACCATTGTTCCACCAGAGTTGGGAGGGAAGTCGGAAACATGGTCAAATTAAAGGCCGACATGACCTGATACACGGCGTTTAAAGGTGCTTAAGTCATAGGTAGTTGGGAAAATAGATGAAGGAAGTGTGTTCCAGACTTTACCAGTAGAGTAAATGTAAGATTGAGCATAGAGGTTAAGTCTGGGGTCAGAGAGTTGGACAGAGAAAGGATGAGACTGTGTAGAAAGACGAGTCGCACGAGCCCTTCTTAATGGAGGAGGTATGCGACGAGAGAGTTCAGAAGAGCAGTGTCCATTGTAATAGCGATAGTAGAGAGAGAGTGACGCAACAATTTCGACGGGCAGAAAGAGATTGGAGAGAATTAGTGAGAGCAGGAGAATTGATAAGGCGAAAAGCTCTAGACTCCACCTTTTCCAGGAGAGCTGTATGTGTGGAACCACCCCAGATGTGTGACGCATACTCCATACAGGGGCGAACAACACCCCTATACAGAGCAAGCAACTGGGGTGGTGTGAAGAAATACTGAAGGCGCCTCAGAACACCCAACCTCTTAGAAGCTTGTTTAGAAAGAGAGGTAATGTGATCTTTCCAAGAAAGATCACGAGAAAAAGAAACACCGAGAATATTAAGGAGAGATGAAGGTTTGAGTTGAGTGTTTTCGAAGAAGATATCGTAGTTGTGTGGAAGATTGTGTCGAGTAGAGAGATGGAGGAATTGAGTTTTTGAGGCATTGAAAACGACCATGTTTTCTCTGCCCCAATTTGAAATGAGAGATAGATCAGAGGTTAGTTGCTCCAAGGCCACCCTCCTTGCCTCTATTAACTGTTGTTGGGAGGGGCGTCTTTCAAAATGAAAAAATAATGAAGGGTGGAGTCATCAGCATAGGAGTGGATAGGAGATGAAGTAATAGAGAGAAGGTCATTAATGAAAAACAGAAAAAAGTGTTGGGGATAGGACAGATCCTTGAGGAACACCACTATTAATAGATTTATAGGATGAACGGTGGCCGTCTACAACAGCTGCTATAGAACGACCGGAAAGGAAATCAGAGAGAAGGTCACAGAGAGAAGGATAGATTCCGAAAGAGGGAAGTTTGGAAATCAAAGCTTTGTGCCAGACTCTATCGAAAGCTTTCGATATGTCCAGCGCTACAGCAAAAGATTCACCGAAATGCCGAAGAGCGGAGGACCAAGAGTCAGAGAGAAAGGGAAAGAAGATCACCAGTAGAGCGTTTCTTTCGAAAGCCATACTGGCGATCTGAGATAAGATTAGAAGAATTGAGATGTTTCCAAAATCTTCCTGTTAAGGATAGATTCGAAAACTTTAGAAAGAACGGAGGTTAAAGAAATAGGACGATAGTTAGAGGGCTGAGAGGGGTCCCCCTTCTTCGGCACAGGCTGAATGAGCGCACGTTTCCAGCAAGAAGGGAAGGTTGAAGTAGAAAGACATAGACGAAATAGTTTACCAAGGCAGGGTGCAAGCTCGGAAGCACAAGTTTTGAGAACCACAGGAGGGATACCATCAGGACCGTACGCCTTCTTAGTATTAAGCTCAGAGAGAGCAGAAGTGACGTCTTTAGAAGAAAATTACAATTTTAGGCATAAATGAGTTAGAGGGGGTTGAAGGAGTAGGAACAGCTCCGGAATCGTCTAAGGTTGAATTTAAGGCAAAAGTTTGAGCAAAGAGTTCAGCTTTAGAGGAAGGCAAAACGGCAGTTGTACCGTCAGAAGATACTAGAGGAGGGAAAGAGGAAGAAGCAAAGTTAGAGTTGACATTTTTTGCAAAAATGCCAGAAAGGGCGAGAGGAAGAGGAGCCAGAAAGATTATTGCATTTGCGACGAAGAAAAGAGTTTTTAGTGTCTCGAAGAATAGATTTTGCACGATTCCGGGATGAAATATAAGTTGCATGAGATTCTGGAGTTTGAAGACGACGGTAATCCTGAAGGCAGCATCCCTGCGGCGGATAGCACGAGAACAAGCAGAGTTAAACCAAGGTTTATTGGGTTTAGTGGAAGGGAAAGAATATGGAATGTACGCCTCCATGCCAGAGAGAATCACCTCAGTTATGCGCTCAGCGCACTCCGAGGGACCCCTCCCACGGAAACAGTAATCATTCCATGGAAAATCAGAAAAGTACGACCGCAAGTCAGACCAGTTAGTGGCACCGAAATGCCAGAAACGTCTCCTCGCCGATGGCGGGGGGCCGTTCTTGCGGAAGACTTGAAGAGACAGGACAAGATACGGAGATAAGAAGGTGATCGGATGAACCCATAGGAGGAAAGAGTTTAACAGTATAAGGAGAAGGATTAGAAGTTAGAAAAAGGTCTAGAAATGTTGGGTTCATCACCAAGACGGTCAGGGATACGGGTAGGGAGTTGCACCAACTGCTCAAGGTTGTTCTGGATAGAAAATTTGGAAGGCGAGTTCACCAGCTGGATCTTGAGAACTAGATGAAAGCCATTGGCGGTGGTGAACATTGAAATCACCTAAAATGATGATTTCAGAGAAAGGAGAAGAAGAAAGAATGTGTTCTATTTTGGAGTTTAAGATAGTCGAAGAATTTTGGATAGTCTGTAGAGTTAGGGGATAAGTAGACAGAACAAATGAATTTAGTTGTAGAATTGCAAGAAAGTTTGAGCCATAAAGTTGAGAATTCAGAAGACTCCAAATTAGAGACACGAGAACAGACAACATCGTTGCGCACATATGCGCAACATCCGCCTTTGGCTGAAAATTTGAGGATAGAGACAGTAGGAGGAAACAGAGTAGGGTTTGCTGTCAGAGCACCCAGACACCTGAGTTTCAGTTAAGAACAAGAGATGAGGTCTAGAAGAAGAGAGGTGGTGTTCGACAAAGTGGAGATTAGAAAAAAGACCGCGAATGTTGCAGAAATTAATGAAAAACGAAGACCGTGCACCAGGGCAAGCCGGCATAGAGGTCTTGGTGGCGCCAACCCCATCACCGGAGGCCACCAACTCCCAAGTGGTGATGGGGGAAGGAGTAGATGAGGGGCTATATTTGGAATCCGCCCCTCTTGGATTCTCCGAGGCAGATCTAAGTTTCGCCATTTTTGATTAATTTAATAGGTAATGTAAGTGTAAGCGTTTGTAAATATTGTAGGACACATGTGAAGAAGGAGGAAGGTTGGAGCATAGGCACTCCAATGTGAGTCAAGGGTACACTAGAGACCCTCTGAGAAGATGAAACGCGAAAAGGAACGAACCAAAGGGCAACGGAGTGAAACGGAATGGTCTAGCCCATCCTATCACTCCGTGGGTTATGGGTTAATAATATATATATATATATATATATATATATATATATATATATATATATATATATATATATATATATATATATATATATATATATATATATATATATATATATATATATATATATATATATATATATATATATATATATATATATATATATATATATATATATATATATATTATTTTTTATTATATATATATATATATATATATATATATATATATATATATATATATATATATATATATATATATATATATATATATATATATATATATATATATATATATATATATATATATATATATATATATATATATATATATATATATATATATATATATATATATATATATATATATATTAGGGATGGAGTGAAGTATCGGTATCGGTATCGGTATCGGCAAGTATCGGCATATTTTCCGATACCGGTATCGGTATCGGTATCGGTATCGGCAAAATTTTTGGATAAGAGTAAAGTATCGGTATCGGTATCGGTATCGGTAGTAGTATCGGCATATTTTCCGATACCGATACCGGTATCGGTATCGGTATCGGTATCTGGTAATTTTTAGGTATCGGTATCGGTATCGGTATCGGTAAAAATTTTGGTTTCGCTCCATCCCTAATATATATATATATATATATATATATATATATATATATATATATATATATATATATATATATATATATATATATATATATATATATATATATATATATATATATATATATATATATATATATATATATATATATATATATATATATATATATATATATATATATATATATATATATATATATATATATATATATATATATATATATATATATATATATATATATATATATATATATATATATATATGAATATATATTTGTGTGTGTGTGTGAAAGGAGATATTTTCCAAGTAGGGAAAAACAAAATATTGAAAAGTTAGAATAAGATGTAGATATTAATCTAAATCTAGACTAAAAATTGGAGATCCCGAGATATGGTACGACGAAGGGAACTTTAGTAAAAAAAATAAAAAACGCGTCATAAAACACATGAAGGATAATGAAATATTTTAGATTGAACTTGTCAAGGGAGAAGGAAAAATTTCAGGAAGCCTTATGTTAATTTTTATCTTGTGATAGATAGAGAGAGAAAGGTACAGTAAAGTTTGTGTAGAGTTTTGAATTTTCAGATATATAAATTGAAAGGAAGAACAGCTCTATTAGTCTTTCGTGATAATTACAAAAGTGTATGTATAGCTAAATGATCTGACAAATATGCATGGATAATTAGTATGAAATGATTATATAAGTGCTTATAGAGTCATAGCTTGGTTGGTAATGCTCAGGATAAAAGAAGATGACGGACCAAATATTCAGCCTAACTAATTAAGAAAAGTAATAAAATAATCAAAAGAATAAAATATGATTGCCTATGGTGTCTTTTTATACTGGAAATGGCTTTTAATTTAGCATTCAGATTAAGATTATGTGAAGTTATAGATAGTGATTACCAAGTAAATTTCAGAGGCATGTAAAAATTTGAAAATTAGGAAAAGTTTGATATTCAAAAGAGAGTGAAGCAAACATAAGAATTATGAGCAATATTTTATAAAACATTTATGACTACATTAATAGAGTAATGATTTAAGATATGGCTAATAAGTATATGATCTGGCTTGCTGAAGTAAGCGTGGTGATTTGCTTCTCAGACAACCTAATGGATAAATGATTGAAAATGAATGTAGGTAAGACAAAGATTCATAATACGATCAAAAACAAGGATGGAAAAGGCAGAACTTAGTAATAACAAGATGGAAGGAAAGAAAATCGAAAATATTGAATGGTATAAGTTTAAGAAAGAATTATACGAGGAGAGAGGAAAAATCTTTGATATCATAGAGATGATACCACATTAATTAATACTAGGCAGTTTAAGCTTTTTATTCCATAATGGGAACCTTCAAATGGAAATGGAAGATATATATCATATATATATATATATATATATATATATATATATATATATATATATATATATATATATATATATATATATATATATATATATATATATATATATATATATATATATATATATATATATATATATATATATATATATATATATATATATATATATATATATATATATATATATATATATATATATATATATATATATATATATATATATATATATATATATATATATATATATATATATATATATATATATATATATATATATATATATATATATATATATATATATATATATATATATATATATATATATATATATATATATATATATATATATATATATATATATATATATATATATATATATATATATATATATATATATATATATATATATATATATATATATATATATATATATATATATATATATATAAATATATATAAAGTTATCACCACCACTCACGGGCAGAGCCATATTCGAAGGATGTGGTCAAGGGAAATTGAGTTATATGTTATTCCTGAAGAAGTGGAGAAGTTATACAGATTATTTGGGTCTGGATAGGGAAACCCTGCTCCGTTTTATCCAAATCAAAGGTATTTTTTTTTTTACCACCGGTGGGAGTATTATTGAATCCTTTCAATGGGTAAAGCAAATATAATATTTGTATAATGGAATAGCTTGGTCTGTTGTAATTGTTGGCTGTTTTTAAGCAATGCTTGAGTATTGAGATTATCGTAAATAATACATCATGACATAAACCGTAATTAATTAACTAAAAAAAATCAATTGTTTGTGTCCGTTCAGGTAAGCAGATCTGAGGCTCCAACCTCGATTTCTATACTTTGGATACAAACGGGAGAGCAAAAGGTGAAACTTGATCCTTAAACCAGAGAAATATGTCTAAACCCGAAATAGGTCTAAACCCACTGATCAATTTTCCGCACCCTACGATTCGAACTCCAATATATATATATATAATAAAAAAAAAATAAAAATATATATATATATATATATATATATATATATATATATATATATATATATATATATATATATATATATATATATATATATATATATATATATATATATATATATATAATATATATAAATATACATATATATATCTTTCTGGTTCCTCTTCTTCACGTTCTTTCTGGCATTTTGCAAAAAATGTCAACTCTAACTTTGCTTCTTCCTCTTTCCCTCCTTTAATATCTTCCGACGGCACAACTGCTGTTCTACCTTCTTCTAAAGCTGAACTCTTTGCTCAAACTTTTGCCTCTAATTCAACCTTAGACGATTCCGGAGCTATTCCTCCTCCTTCAACCCCCTCTAACTCAATTATGCCTAAAATTAGAATTTCTTCTAAAGATGTCATTTTTGCTCTCTCTGAGCTTAATACTAAGAAGGCGTACGGTCCTGATGGTATTCCTCCTGTGGTTCTCAAAACTTGTGCTTCCGAGCTTGCACCCTGCCTCGGTAAACTATTTCGTCTTTGTCTATCTACTTCTACCTTCCCTTCTTGCTGGAAACGTGCGCTCATTCAACCTGTTCCGAAGAAGGGGGACCCCTCTCAACCCTCCAACTACCGTCCTATTTCTTTGACCTCCGTTCTCTCTAAAGTTTTCGAATCTATCCTTAACAGGAAGATTTGGAAGCATCTCAATTCTTCTAATCTTATCTCTGATCGCCAGTATGGCTTTCGTAAGAAACGCTCTACAGGTGATCTTCTTTCCCTTCTCTCTGAATCTTGGTTCTCCGCTATTCGGCATTTCGGTGAATCTTTTGCTGTCGCGCTGGACATATCGAAAGCCTTCGATAGAGTCTGGCACAAAGCTTTGATTTCTAAACTTCCCTCTTTCGGTATCTATCCTTCTCTCTGTGATCTTCTCGCTAATTTCCTTTCCGGTCGTTCTATAGCAACTGTTGTAGACGGCCACCTTTAAATCTATTAATAGTGGTGTTCCTCAGGGTTCTGTACTATCACCAACACTTTTTCTACTCTTCTTTAATGACCTTCTCTCCATTACCTCATCTCCTATCCACTCCTATGCTGATGACTCCACCCTTCATTATTCCTTCCATTTTGAAAAACGTCCCACCCAACAGCAGTTGATAGACTCGAGAAGGGTAGCCTTGGAACAACTAACCTCTGATCTTTCCCGTATTTCAAATTGGGGCAGAGAAAACATGGTTGTTTTCAATGCCTCAAAAACTCAGTTCCTCCATCTCTCCACTCGACACAATCTTCCACACAACTATGATATCTTCTTCGAAAACACACAACTCAAGCCTTCATCTGTCCTTAATATTATTGGTGTTTCTTTTTCTCGTGATCTTTCTTGGAAAGATCACATTACTTCTCTTTCTAAACAACCTTCTAAGAGGTTGGGTGTTCTGAGGCGCCTTCAGAATTACTTCACGCCACCCCAGTTGCTTGCTCTGTATAGGGGTGTTGTTCGTCCCTGTATGGAGTATGCTTCGCACATCTGGGTGGTTCCACACATACAGCTCTCCTTAGAGAAGGTGGAGTCAAGGGCATTTCGTCTCATCAACTCTCCTACTCTTACTAACTCTCTTCAATCTCTTTCTGCCCGTCGAATTGTTGCGTCACTCTCTCTTTACTATCGCTATTACAACAGACACTGCTCTTCTGAACTCTCTCGTTGCATACCTCCTCCATTGAGAAGAGCTCGTGCGACACGCCTTTCTACACATTCTCATCCTTTCTCTGTCCAACTCTCCGACCCCAGACTTAACCGCTATGCTCAGTCTTACATATACTCTACTGGTAAAGTCTGGAACACACTCCCTTCATCTGTTTTCCCAACTTCCTTTGACTTGCATACTTTCAAACGCCGTGTGTCTGGACACGTCGGCCACCATCGACCATGATTATAGACCTTTCCCAGCTCCGGTGGAATTTGGTAGGCCTCCTGGCCTTTGCCCACCGGAGGAGACATAAAAAAAAAAAAAAAAAAAAATATATATATATATATATATATATATATATATATATATATATATATATATATATATATATATATATATATATATATATATATATATATATATATATATATGATTTGAAACATAGGGTTTAGTAAATTTGTTAATTTTTAATTAAATTTTTGTTGAAGGAATTCTATGTGAGAGTGTAATGAATAAAAATGCTTATCAAAGAAAATGTATATCATATTTGAGAACATGCGATAGGAATAAATTATAATTATCGAATTCATATTGGTATTAGATTGAGATATGGATTTTAACCTACGAGGAACAAAGTTTAAAGTTCTGAAGACCCTATTCCATAGAGTTGATAACTTATGCTTCTTGGGTGGAAATTAAAGAAGCAACTATCCAGAATGGTGGCTGGAAGTTTTCTGCATCATTAATGATATGGAAAAAGGGATAACTGTAGTGCTTTAAAATTTTAAGCTTCTAGAATTTTTCGTTTATCCTTCCATACTGAATGCAATATTTCGGATGCTCAGTATTAATTAAGACAATTTAAGAATAATGAAGTTTACAGTTACAGGTTAAAAAATTATCTATACATTTTTTTTTAAATGCCATTGGTTTGAATTTAAAAGTGGCATTCATTATTAATTCAGAACTTTCATGGAAATAAAAATATGCCTTGCTAAATACTAGACTCAAAGCTGAATTTGTCGCTATGCTGTGTTTGACATTAAACTTTTAACTAAATAATAATATTACATCATTCGTGATCAAATCAAAAAGATTTGTAAAATAAAACTTATCTAGACTATTGACCATGCAATTGGTGAATGGAAACAAATAATTTAGCAGGTTTCTTTAAATGGAACATTTGTGAATGCAAATCGAAACTGCTCATTTAAAAATGTTTTAACTAATTGTAATGAAAGTGACTAAATCAGCAAACTCAATCGGAGTTTTTATTCAGTACTGATTTAGTGTGATAAGTTCAGTGAATGGTAACAAGAACTTTGGGAGTTTATACGTGGGGTGATCATATCTGAAAGGATTTAAATGAATGAACGTTCTGATTCGTGAGTCTAGGTATTCCTTGTAAATAGTCCTGGAATATCGCCAGAAATTAAAAAGAACCCTGTATATTCGGAATATCTCTTTTTATCTTAGAATTCTGAGGAAGATCTTAGAGTAATCGTACACTCAATAGAAAGAATGTTTGGAAACATCACCTTTCAAATGGTGAAATTTGGAGGAGTGTCATAGAATTTGATGCAATTTCTTCCTGTATTTTAATTTATCTATAATTACGATCCTGTACCCTTACTTGGTCAGCAAACAACACTTGACTCATTTTTTTCTAAGGTTTTGAAGTATTTTAAAGTCATTAAAAGAGAAAATAAAGGTTGGTGTATTTCCTCTTCAAAAATTGCCAATAGAACATTTTTGTCAAAGAAAACAATTTCATCAACCTTCATGAACTAGGACCCATTCAGAAGTTCGCAAATGTTTTCGGCTCAGTATAGAGCCTTTAGTAACATTTATTTCAGAAGATGGAAAAGTGTTTGTTTATCTATCTATCTATCTATCTATCTATCTATCTATCTATCTATCTATCTATCTATCTATCTATCTATCTATCTATCTATCTATCTATCTATCTATCTATCTATCTATCTATCTATCTATCTATCTATCTATCTATCTATCTATCTATCTATCTATCTATCTATCTATCTATCTATCTATCTATCTGTCTATCTATCTATTGAATTAAAGACTAATATGCTAAAGGTTATATATATATATATATATATATATATATATATATATATATATATATATATATATATATATATATATATATATATATATATATATATATATATATATATATATATATATATATATATATATATATATATATATTATAAAATGCTTTTTAGTATTCGTAGAGGATATATAAATAGTAATGAAATTCCGTTACTCCTTTGTCAACAGGAAAACTCCTTTTATGATAAAGAACTCGAATATTAGGTCAAAATTTTCTTTCTTTGACGAAATTTGTTTCTGATATTTTGGTCGAATTATTCTTTCACTTTCGTTGACAATTTTTTCTCCCCACTTTTTGAGGACAAAACGTTTAATGGTTTCCGTTTTGCATATTTTTCTCTTATCTTTTGTTTATATTTTCCTTGTTTTTTTTTTTTTTAAATGTAAAACAAATGTTTTTTTTTTTTTTAGAGATTAATTGCTGGAAAAAAGTTTAGCCATTTTGTTAACGTGTATTTTAAAAAAGAAAAAAAAAATTCATGATTGTTGCAATTTACGAGTTTCTATGAAGCTGTTATATAAATATAACTTTAAGATTTACATCTTACCCAATTCGTTTCCTCGATATTTGCAGTTAATCTTGGACAATATTTGTATCATAAATGAAGATTATAGATGTCAACAAACAAATTCAGAGCATTTTATTCTTATAGTAGCAATGAAGCACATGCTGAGGGTTCTCCGCTTCAGAGGGTTCCCCAATGACTCATGAACTTATTTTAAGAAATTATTCTTTCTAGTTGCATTTACATATTCGTAGACGTTATAAACAAAACAAACACTCAAAGTGCTCATCGTCATAAATTACATTAAATTAAATTAATACTAAATAACAATAATTTCAAGAAGAAACTTTAATTATTTAAACTATTACCAAACTTTTATGTTACAATAATATACTGTACAATGAATTATAGGATTTATTCTTTCATACAGTTACAATTGTGAATTGTTTCCTTCTATAAGAATTAAAAGATAAATCGTGTGCCATATATGGTGATTAACGAAAAAAAAGGATTAATATATATATATATATATATATATATATATATATATATATATATATATATATATATATATATATATATATATATATATATATATATATATATATATATATATATATATATATATATATATATATATATATATATATATATATATATATATATATATATATATATATATATATATATATATATATATATATATATATATATATATATATATATATATATATATATATATATATATATATATATATATATATATATATATATATATATATATATATATATATATATATATATATATATATATATATATATATATATATATATATATATATATATATATATATATATATATATATATATATATATATATATATATATATATATATATATATATATATATATATATATATATATATATATATATATATATATATATATATATATATATATATATATATATATATATATATATATATATATATATATATATATATATACTGTCCCATTTTCGTCTAATATAAAATTTCTAAATTTAATTAGCTACATCTAACTGTTGTAATTAATATGCGTAAAGGAGATTTTAAAAGTTCAAATAATAAAGACTAAATTAAGACCGTTTAATTTTGGTTAATTCAGTCCCTTTTTTGGAAAGGTATTTAAAGGACTATATTATTGGAATTCAGACATCTTTCCTCTGTCTATTTATCAATTTTAGGTTACAGAGTTCGAGCTTTATCTAATGTCAGTTTATGACACATTAGAGTTATCTAAAATATTGAAATTAGTATCTAAATTTTATTCCTAACTTTTGGTAAAGGTTTTTGTTAAGTATTTACTCCTACTTTTAGATAAATATCCTTATATTTATGGAAAGGCAAAGATAGTTCAATTTATTATAAAAGTTTAATTAGATAAGAATTTTATATGGTACTTTCTCATTAATTATCAATTTGTATTGTCAATAGTATTTATATTAAATTTTATAATATATTTATAACATTCTCAAAATCTAAAAGTTCTATAATCTTAAAATATGAAAGAATAAAAGTTCTAAAATCTAACGTTTAAAAATCTAAAAATAAAAATGTCTAAAAAGGCACATGGTAAAAATAAAAAATAAAAATACTTAATATAAAATATACTATATATATATATATATATATATATATATATATATATATATATATATATATATATATATATATATATATATATATATATATATATATATATATATATATATATATATATATATATATATATATATATATATATATATATATATATATATATATATATATATATATATATATATATATGTATATAATATAGGGATATATATAATATATAATGAATATAATATTATATATGTATATAATATCTGTATATATACATATATATATATGTATGTATATATATATATGTATATATATATATATATATATATATATATATATATATATATATATATATATATATATATATATATATATATATATATATATATATATATATATATATAACCTTTATATTGTTAACTATGTTCTTTGGAATGAGGTAATTTTTAACAAGTGCCCAATCTTCAAGAGGCTATCTAAAGAATATCGAAAACACTCCGAGTATACTGAAAAAAGTTTTAGTATTATTTGTTGCAAAATCTTGAAAGTTTTTATTTTCAATAGTCTTGATGTCTAATTTTTGGAGTATCTGATTCAGAAGATTTTTCAAAAGCCTCCATCATTTTTCTTTTGTGTTGAGACTGAAATATTTTTCCAAAAAAGACAGAAAAAGACAGTGCAGTTAACTTCTCTGCAAGATGCCATAAATGATTTTTAAATTTTTTAAGGCAGAATTTGCAACTTGTTTATTTCTACTTTTGTATTTATGAAGATTTTTGAGAAGAAATATCATTTCGTTCTGAGCTTTCTGCGTAGGAAGCTGAAAACCAACTTTATATAAATTGATACAGAAAACAAAAAATTCTTTAATATATCTTTCTTCTCCGACAGTTCTTTTGAACTGACATTTGAATATAAAAATTTTCAAAGCATAAATAACTTTTGCCGACCAAAGGGCTCTGATAAGCATCAAGGTTCATAAATTTAATTCCAATCGGTGAGTTCCTCCAAGTAAGATTACGGTCAATTCTTGACACAGGTTTTATGTTACTTAACAAATTCAGCTAATGATAAATTGGTGTACTGCTTATTCAATATTCTGTCCTTGCTTTGATTTATTTGTGGCACTCCCATTTAAAAGACATTCTCACACTATGCACATATGAGTAAATTCACAGTTTTTACAATCTTTTTATTATTATTTCATGTTGGATGTATAATATAAAAAGACTGTCCTCTGTCAAATCTGTGTAGTGAATTGTATGTAAATATAAAACAAACATAGTTGAAGATCTTGAACGTGAGCGTATATATATCAAGAATTAATATATAATTTGCTTTGCCTAAAATTTTGTACAGCATGTTTTTTTTGGGCAAAACAAAAAGAAAATGGTGGGGTATGCAGAAAAATTAGGAATGGTCATGTTTTTTGGCATCACTATATATATATATATATATATATATATATATATATATATATATATATATATATATATATATATATATATATATATATATATATATATATATATATATATATATATATATATATATATATATATATATATATATATATATATATATATATATATATATATATATATATATATATATATATATATATATATATATATATATATATATATATATATATATATATATATATATATATATATATATATATATATATATAAAGCAATAATAGCAATAAAAATTCGAAGAAAAATTAGTATTATGCTTTGGCCTATCTTTTGGTTTCGAGAACAATTCTTATAAACTTTTCTGCTTTCTTTTCTTCTTGATTTAAATAAGTTTATCAAGAGTGTTTCTTATAAAGGAATTTGTGATTTAGCAGTACTGAAGGGTTTTATTTTTAATGCCATTATTAGAAATATAGTAAGGAAAATTTACCAAAAATTTCGATGGATGCATTTATGAGTTTAAAAAAACTATTATGAAATTTTAATATTAAATGCAGAAAATGGTAAGATTGTTATCATGGATAGAACTGTTTATTTAGACAAGGTACGTTGCCTGTTACAGGATGAAACTGAGAATGGACCCTTTGAAGGATTCACAAAAATTTCTTTAATTCTAGACTGAAAGATTTATTACATGAAAATAGTTTATTGATTAAAATTCTCTCCTCACATTTACCTAGAATATAATATTTTTATGGATACCTAAAATACATAAAGAAGGTATACAGTTAAGACCAATAATTAATAATGTAGAATTTATTACATATAAACTGTCCAAATTAATTTCTAGAGCACTGTGCCATTATTAGAAAGTATTTCATCGTTGCATATTAAAAATTCAAACGATTTAGTGGACAGGGTTACACATATTGATTTATCTTGTAAATACTTGATTAACTTTGATGTTGCATTATTGCTTACAAACAGGCCTGTAAACCAAACCTTGGAATGGTTAAAAGAATTTAAAATCTTGTCTTTCTACTTCAAGTAAACATAAAAATACTTATACAACTTATAGAGTTATGTATTTCTCAATCTTATTTTTCATTCAACGAATAGTTATATTTACAAATTTCAGGACTGAGTATGGGTTCACTAATTTCGCTTATTTATGGAGCTTTTTGAGTTAAGATTTTGAACAAATGTTTTAAACACAGAACATTTTTGGGTTAGATACGTGGATGATGTTTTTGCCGTTTTACATAATCAATTTTCAACAGAAAGGATTCTTTTGTATCTCAAGGACTGAAATCCAGATATCAGATTCACCTTTGAAAAAGAAAATGAGAGACAACTGCTATTTCTTGATGTTTTATTAATTAGACGTTATAATATTAAACCCACCATTAAAAAATGTCCAGAGAAATAAATGCACATACAAATAACCTGTCCTCCCATAATATAGACATAAAGTTTGGCATAGTTAAGGGTTTCTTTTTTAGAGCGTTAAGGATTTGAAGCCTCTGTTATATTGATCAAGAAATAAAGTATATTTTTAACGTTTTTAAAAATTTGAGCTTCTCTAGGAATTTCATCTGAAGAACTTTGATTGGTACAAAGAAAAGGTTTTAAGCTCTTGCATCTCCTTATGTTTCAGAAAACAAATTATTATATAAAAATACCCGACAAAGACTGATAGAATTAATAAAACTTTACATAAGTAATTTATGTTGGTGCCCACAATACCTAATACTACCAAAAGATTTTTATGTTGGGTTAAACTTAATGAAAAGATAATAATTTTTCGTGTCTAAAATACCCTGTAAAGATTGTTCCATGGTTTATTGGAGAGATCAACGACTAATGCCTATCTATGCATTAAAAGTAGGTGACCAGACTTTATCTCTACACAAACACAAAGAAGATTTAGAACAGAGAATAGACCTCCCTAAAATGACTTTGCTATCTCCGGCTTCAGATATTTAAAAAAAAAAAAAAAAAAAAAAAATTGAGATGACAGAGACTTCCTTTA
>SEYY01024373.1:55000-62500 GCA_009176605.1 Armadillidium nasatum | reverse complement strand
ATAATAATAATAATAATAATAATAATAATAATAATAATAATAAAAATAATAATATCAAGCAACAACAGTATATTAGATAAAAAATGATGTACATTTTTTTTTACTCAATACTGAGAACATAAACTAAAAATTTTGCACAAGAGTGTGTGTGTGTGTGTGTGTGTGTGTTTAAAAATTTGTATTCCGTACATGTATTTATAAACTTGTATGTATATATGTTTGTTTGTGTATACGTTAAAACATAAGAGCACTGTGATTAATCAAAATAGGAAACAAAAAATAATAATAATAAAAAATAATAATAAAAAAATAACAAATAAAAAAAATAACAAAAAAAAAAAAAAATAACAGTAATGTGTCACCTGCGTCAACACAAAATTTTTAATCCTCGGGAAAATATGAAAAAATAAAAATAAAAATAAAAATGAAAAATATATATATATATGTATAAAAATAAGTCGGAAAATAAATATAGTAAAAATTAAAAGAGAGGAAAAATATATTCAGAGATTGAAATTAAATTGGAACCGACTGTCAAAAGTTAGACAAATATATAAATAAATAATAGCATGGATGAAAGTATGAAAAAAATAAATAAATAAATAATGACATGAATGAATATATAAACAAAAAATAATTATATAAATAAAAAAATGATAAAAATAAAAAATAAATATATAAGGGCCTGAATGAATATATATATAAAAAAAAGATAAATAAATAAAAAAAAATTATAAAAATTTATTTTTTTATCGAAGTTAAAACATAAAATAACTCAATTAACAATAGAATTATATATTAGCAAATGATTTCATAAGATAATTACAAACACTCTCTGACATAAATCTTCCATTTTACTCTCTAAACTTTCCACTTTTCTCTCTTCTTACAAAAGAAACCTCTCTCTCACTTCCTCTTGTAAAAAGCTTCGTAAAATATTTATATAGGTGGTGCTCTGAGATAATATTTTTAATGGTTATAACATACAAAATTGGTAAAGAAAAATAGTGGAACACGATTTTCTTAAAAGAGTCATTTGCTGTTGTTTTCGTTCAAGCGCTCGCACGATTTATTTTGAAAAACAACTCAACTTACCGTGTGTTTTCCCTTTTCTGTTAAGTTTTTATTTCTATACTATATTTTGCAATATTATTTAACAAATGCAAGTATCTAAAGCAATAACTGAAAATGCATTTGTATGTATATAACAACAAAAAGACACACATCCACACACACACCCACAAACACACTCACACACACATATATATATATATATATATATATATATATATATATATATATATATATATATATATATATATATATATATATATATATATATATATATATATATATATATATATATATATATATATATATATATATATATATATATATATATATATATATATATATATATATATATATATATATATATATATATATATATATATATATATATATATATATATATATATATATATATATATATATATATATATATATATATATATATATATATATATATATATATATATATATATATATATATATATATATATATATATATATATATATATATATATATATATATATATATATATATATATATATATATATATATATATATATATATATATATATATATATATATATATATATATATATATAAATACCAGGCAGTTCAGCATCAGATATAGCTACCACAGCAGGTTCTGTGTTAGCGAGACGAGCGAATATTTAAATAATAACTGATTTTATAATCACAAATAATTATCATTTGAATATCTTAATATTGCGCTAATTTCGTGCTATACTATATATTTGTTCTTTATTGGACTATTATAATAATTTGCCTGAAGCACTATTGCTTCCCATTTATCATTTTATTTTGCATCTGCCCATCTTAATAAAGCTTACAAAAGATTGAGTGTTTGGGATTATCCATATCTAATCTCATCATTCAAACTTGATGACCTTTTAGTGGCAATTGAAAAACAACAAATCCTTCTGATTAAAAGAAAGAAAAATATTAAAACTTATTGAAAAAACAAAAAGGAAAATTCTGCAAACAAACAACTGCAAGAAGAACAATAACGGAGAAGTTTAAAACCAGCGGGAACTCAAATAAAAATTAAGCCTAACAGAAGTCAAAGCAGTTAACAGGGAGCAGTTGTAAAAAAAAGTCAACAAGAACAACACCAATGTATCAAAACTGAAAAACAACAACAAAAACTAGAACAGATGCCCAAGAAAGAGTCCACTTATATCGAATTGAAAATAAGGGAGTTAAGATGAAAGAAATCTAGGATTTCACTTTTGAAAGAGAGAGAAGATATGTGTGAGAACGGTACAGAACAGCTATAATATACCATCCCCCACAAATGCCCAAATTTTCACGAAAATTTTTGTGACAATATTTTGAGGTTGAACTTCAAGACTAAAGCAAAAGAAAAAGGAAACCGATCACAATTAAAACTTGAAAGAAAGGCAGAAGAAAGAAAACAATTAAGATAATTTTGTGTTTGTTTCTGTGTGTGTTGTTTTTTTTTTTTATTTTTTTATTTTTTTTTATTTTTTAGTGTATTAAACTAGCGGAGGTGAAGTACATAAATTAGAATTAATCTTTAGTTTTGTTAAAAATTAATAAAAATAAAAAAATAAAAAAATAAAAAATAATAATAATAATAATAATAATAAAATAATAATTAATAAAATAATCATTAATAATAATATAAAAAAATAATAATAATAGATAAATAATAATAATAATAATAATAATAATAATAATAATAATAATAATAATAATAATAATAATAATAATAATAATAATAATAATAATAATAATAATAATAATAATAATAATAATAATAATAATAATAATAATAATAATAATAATAATAATAATAATAATAATAATAATAATAATAATAATAATAATAATAATAATAATAATAATAATAATAATAATAATAATAATAATAATAATAATAATAAAATAATAATAATAATAATAATAAAAAAAAAAAAAAAAAAAAAAAAAAAAAAAAAAAAAAAAAAAAAAAAAAAAAAAAAAAAAAAAAAAAAAAGCAAAAAAAAAAAAAAAAAAAAAAAAATTAAAAAAAAAAAAAAAAAAAAAAAAAAAAAAAAAAAAAAAAAAAAAAAAAAAAAAAAGAGAGAAGAGAGAGAGAGAGAGAGAGAGAGAGAGAGAGAGAGAGAGAGAGAGAGAGAGAGAGAGAGAGAGAGAGAGAGAGAGAAAAGCAAAACATTATAGCTTAATTTCATGTCTAGAAAACCATCAGTATGACGAATTTTTGAGAACAGCTGATTCACGTTAGACACTTGAGAGATGCTCCTAAAAATGAGAATCTTTAAAACTCGCATTCGATTTTGGAACTTTAGACAGAAATCTTGCTAAAAGGAAGGTTAATTTCTTTCATATTAAAGGTATAGAAAGTTCGAAACCGAGAAAACCGCTATACGGGAGAAGAAATTTAATAAAACTGAAAGCAAGAGAAAGCCTTTAGAGTAATAAATGAAGATGAAAATAACCAATAAATTTTAAGGTTCTTATTAATTAAAACAGTGGGAGCAAAACTAAGCATAAATAAATAAATGAAATTAAAGAAGAGAAAAATCGATAAATACTTACAGCGTTTAAAACAGGAACGAAGATCCATCAAAGTTTCAGTGTATATCAGGAAATAAGACATGCGACCAGAATGAAGGCAAGGGATTATTCTTAGGCTATCTATCTGAGCTTCAATTGGAAATAGAAAAGTTCTCGAGAATTAAGGACCTTCAGGTGCAGAATAAGGGTCAGAAGTAAAAAGTAAAACAATGTTCTCCTGAAAGGGTTCAAAAAAAAGAGAAAGACCTTCTACACGAAACGAGAGTGAAAATCTAAACGAAATTATGGGAAGCCCAGAGATACACTTCAGCTATGCGCATTGAAGAATGAAAAAAAAAAGAAAAAAAAAAGGCAGGCGTTTAAGAAAAAAGCTCTGCGATGATGAGTTCACAATTTCCAGGTTTAACTAAATGTTTGCTTTATTTGGATGAAATCCAAATTAATAACTGAGAAGGATCATGGACAACTTTTCCAATACCTTCAAAAGTTGGAAGATTTGAGGGGGTGAGGATATATATATATATATATATATATATATATATATATATATATATATATATATATATATATATATATATATATATATATATATATATATATATATATATATATATATATATATATATATATATATATATATATATATATATATATATATATATATATATATATATATATATATATATATATATATATATATATATATATATATATATATATATATATATATATATATATACAATATATAATATAATATATATATATATATATATATATATATATATATATATATATATATATATATATATATATATATATATATATATATATATATATATATATATATATATATATATATATATATATATATATATATATATATATATATATATATATATATATATATATATATATATATATATATATATATATATATATATATATAATATATATATATATATATATATATATATATATATATATATATATATATATATATATATATATATATATATATATATATATATATATATATATATATATATATATATATATATATATATATATATATATATATATATATATATATATATATATATATATATATATATATATATATATATATATATATATATATATATATATATATATATATATATATATATATATATATATATATATATATATATATATATATATATATATATATATATATATATATATATATATATATATATATATATATATATATATATATATATATATATATATAATAAAATAACGTTTATAAAGTCTCTCTTAATCTATGTAATTAATACTACAATAGTAATCCGGTTTTGTAAATTAATTAGATTTTAGAATTCAATAACAGGATTAATGTCTTCATTATTCAAATTTCAAAAAGGCTAAAAAATTAAAATAGCAAAAAATTATTGAATTTTTACTTATAGTATTTGAGTGATTGCTAATTTTAATTTGCTTTGTGATTCGCAAAAAAAGGATTATTAGCAATTTTATTTTTCATTTATTTATTTATTTTTCGTGTCAATATAATTTTCAATTAAATTTTAAGTCTCCGAAATCCGAAATAACTATTTTTTTTTTTTTTTTTGAGAAATCAGAAAAGATTACAAAAAAAATTTTTTTCTGTATTTTATTTATCAATAATTTATTTATTTTAATTAAATTTTTAAATAGTGACATTTACTTGAGAAATCGTATAAGTATCAACTTCTTCAAAGAAACTTCAAAATCAGACATCGTACTAAAACTTATTTAATAATTTCATCAATCTGAGATCAATTTAAAAATCTTTTTTTCGAGCTATACAAATTGTACTATGACGTCACATTCATAAAAGGCGCTACTTCAGTTATTTTCATCTGTCGACTCCTCACACTTCACGATACTTTCTTTTAATCTATCAATCTATTTTAATGATGCTTCAAATTCCCTCTTCAGTTTTCATTTCATTAAATTCTTCACTTCTCACTTTCCCTTTTTCTTTTTCTTTCCTTTCTCCTTCTCTTTCTCTTCCTTTTTTATCTCTTCAGTTATCTATTTATCTATCAATCTATCTATCTATCTATCTATCTATCTTATCTATCTATCTATCTATCTATCTATCTATCTATCTATCTATCTATCTATCTATCTATCTATCTATCTATCTATCTATCTATCTATCTATTAATCTATGCATCTATCTATTTATCTATCTATCCACCTATTCATCTATCCATCTACATATCCATCTATCTATCTATCTATCTATCTATCTATCTATCTATCTATCTATCTATCTATCTTAATCTCATACACTCTCACTCTCTATATCTGACTCTCTTTCATCATCTCTATCTTTCTTTTACTCTTCTCTCTCTCTCTCTCTCTCTCTCTCTCTCTCTCTCTCTCTCTCTCTCTCTCTCTCTCTCTCTCTCTCTCCTTTACTTATCCACTTTTTATCCTTATTCTTCTTCAAAGTCTCTTTTTTTTTTTGGTCAGATTTCATAATTATGAAGTCTTCAATCGAAATTTATAATATTATTTTAACAAGATTTCGGTTTTTGATTTTTAACTATTATTCTTTTCATATGATCTTCAATAATGATATTATCTTTTTACTTCAGAATATGTTAAATTAGACTTTTATCTTGTCACGTTTCCTGTCTTTCTTTCATTTAATTTTAAAACGAAAGATTTCAAAATTAAAGAAAAAAAATATGGGAGATTTTTATATTAATATTTTATTCACTACATCTCTTTGCAATTTAAGTTTCTGCCTTGAAAATAGTTGAAAGTTAAATGTTGTCATTTTAGATACTTGATTCCAGTTTTGGGAGTGGTGTATATATATATATATATATATATATATATATATATATATATATATATATATATATATATATATATATATATATATATATATATATATATATATAGCAATTGACTGTCGTCGAGAGTGGATGTGCTCGGAAACAGATGGGAAACAGATAGGAAAAATATAAGTTATGAACATCATAAGGAAGACAGGAGATCTGGATCTTAGGCTTCGAGATCATCTTCCTAAGAATGCATAGTTTGTTTAGTTCATGCTTGATGAATGAAATTGACCAAAGTTAATAAAAAAAAATTTAGTTTTTCCGTTATATTATTTTAGAATTTATTTAATGTAAATTTAAGAAGTTTAATAAAAAATATTTAAAATATGTGATGAAGCAACACATCTTTCGGTATTAAGTACTTTCGGCAGTTCAATGGACAATTAAATATTAAAAGAAAAAAATCATTTTGGATATAGTTAACTATTGGCCAATTAAGGATGGTGGCTATTTCGACGCAGTCAGGGCAAATGAAGAATAGTTCTTCGCATCGTTATAGAGGCTGGGAAGCCTTTATAACCAGTTTTTCTCTCTTCCCAAGTACGGTTGCAGGAATACGTATAATTTCTGCAGCCAACACCACCCTGCATCATGCGGGATATGGTGAAGAGTATATATGAATATGGAGTTCACGGCAGCTCAGTGGGTAAAGTCAGATACGTTCCCTCCCTCGCTCTCACCTGTGTAGTTCAAAGTATACATATCTAGGTTCGAACATCCGATCCAATTACCTGAACGGACATAAAAAATTGTCGCTTGTAGGAGATTTTCTGTAGTTAATTAATTAATTACAGTTTACGGCAAGTTGTATTATACGCCAATCTCGATTCTCACATACCACTTAAAAACATAGCCAACACTTACAACATTCCAAGCTATTTCAGCATATACAATATCATATTCTCTCTAAATTGCTCCTACACAGGAGAAACCACGCCCACCGGTGGTCAAAAATAAACTTTATAGGTCTGAACTGGAGGAGGGTTT
>SEYY01024373.1:37500-45000 GCA_009176605.1 Armadillidium nasatum | reverse complement strand
TTATTAAAGTATCTCCATAACATATATATGAAAATAATTTGAAAAGGGCTATGTATATATATATATATATATATATATATATATATATATATATATATATATATATATATATATATATATATATATATATATATATATATATATATATATATATATATATATATATATATATTATAGGTAGATGGTAGAGGAAGTAGAGATCCAGAGGCAATAAGATTACCCTCCCATTGGGGATATAAGATGTAAAAAATACTTCCCATCTCATCCTGGTACCCAATAGAAAGCATCGATTTCCCCTCATCTCTACCTTCTTCTACACGTATGTGTAGATAAAAAAATTACAGAAAAGACATCCTTTTTTTAAAAATTTTAACAAATATGGCGTCGTCGACAACTGCCTCGGGGAATCCTAGTGGGGCTGATTCTAAAGACAACCCCCTCATTCACCCCTTCTCCCATCACTATTTGGGAGTTTGTGGCCTCCGGTGACGAGGATGGGGTCACCATGAATTTGCAGCCTGCTGTTCCATAGCACGGTTTGATTTTTTCATTAATTTCTGCAACATTCGCGTCTTCAATCCAATTTCCACTTTGTTGAACATCATCCATATTCTTCAAGACCCACAACTATTATTATTGACAGAAACTCAGTTGTTTGAGAGTTCAGATAGGAAATTTTACTTTGTTTCTTCCTACTGTCTCTATCCTCAAATTTCATCCAAATGAGGTTGTTGTGCATGCTTGAGCAACGATGTTGTTTGTTCTCGTGTTTCTAATTTGGTGTCTTTAGAATTTTCAACATTGTGGCTTAGACTCTCTTGCCATTCTAAGACTAAATTATTTTTTTTTGTTTATCTATTTCATAATTTTACTAACTATCCTAAATTCTTCGACTATCTAAACACTAAAATAGAGCACATTCTCTCATCTTCTCCTTTCATTGAAATCATCATATAAAGTGATTTTTATGTTCACCAAAGCCAATAGCTTTCTTCTAGTTATCATTATAGCTGCTGAACGTGCCATCCATTACACTATCCAAAATGACCTTGAGCAGTTTGTGCAGCTCTCTACTTGTATCTCTGATAGTTTTGGAAATGAATCCAACATTATAGACGTCTTTTTAACTTCTAATCTTTCTCCTATACTGTTAAACTCTTTCCTCCTCTGGGTTCATCTGACCACCTTATTATCTCTATATCATCTTCTATCTCTTCAAGTCTTCTGCAGGAAAAACACCCTTCTATTGAAAGTAAACGTTTGTGGCATTTCAGTGTCGCAAGATGGTCGAACTTGCGGACGTACTTCTTTGATTTCCCGTGGACCGTGGAATGATTGCTTCCGTGGGAGGGGTTCCTCGAAATGTGCAGAACGCATTGCCGAGGTGATTTTCTGTTGTTTAGAGGCGTACATTCAATATTCTTTCACGTCTACTAAACCTAACAAACCTTGGTTTAACTCTGCTTGTTCTGGCGCTATCCGCCGCAGGGATGTTGCCTCCAGGGATTATCGTCGTCTTCAAACTCCAGAAACTCACGCTACTTATATTTTATCCCGTAATCATGCAAAATCTATCCTTCGTAACACCAAGAACTCTTTTCTCCGTAGAAAATGCAATAAATTTTCTGGTTCCTCTTCTTCACGTTCTTTCTGGTATTTTGTAAAAAACTCTAATTTTGTTTCTTCTTTTTTCCCTTCTTTGGTATCTTCTAACGGCAAAATTACCATTTTGAATCCTTCTAAAGCTGAACTCTTCTCTCAAACTTTTGCCTCTAATTCAACTTTAGACGATTCCGGAACTATTCTTAGTCCTTCAACCTTCTCAAACTCATTTATGCCAAAAATTATAATTTCTTCTAAAGACGTCATTTTTGCTCTCTCTCTCTCTGAGCTTAATACTAAGAAGGCGTACACTCCTGATGGTATTCATCCTGTGGTTCTCAAACTTGTATTTCCGAGCTTGCACCCTACCTATGTAAACTATTTGGTCTTTTTTTTCTACTTCTGTCTTCCCTTCTTGTTGGAAACGTGTGCTCATTCAGCCTGTACCGAAGAATGGGAATCCCAGTCAACCCTACAACAATATTCCCATTTCTTTGACCTCCGTTCTCTCAAGTTTTAGAGTCTATTCTTAACAGGAAGATTTGAAACATCTCAATACTTCTGATCTTATCTCTTATCGCCATTATGGTTTTCATAAGAAACACTCTACTGGTGATCTTCTTTCCCTCCTTTCAGAGAATTAGTGCTCCGCTCCTCGACATTTCGGTGTATCTTTTTCTGTAGCGATAGACATATCAAAACATTCGATAGAGTCTGGCACTAAGCTTTGATGTCTAAACTTCCCCCTTTTTGTATCTATCCTTCTCTCTGTGATCTTCTTTCTAATTTCATTTCCGGTCTTTCTATAGCAGCTGTTGTAGACAGCCATCTTTCTTCTTTTAAATATATTAATAGTGGAGTTCCTAAAGTTCCTATCATATCCCCAACACATTTTCTACTTTTCATTAATTACCACTCTGTTACTTCATCTCTTATGCATTCCTATACTTATGAATGCATCCTTCATTATTCCTTTTAGTTTGAAAGACGTCCCTTCCAATTATGAACCGACCGGGGCCCCGGTCCCGGCTAAAAATCAGGGAAAACCAGGGTTTGCCTGCCGGGGTTAAAATGGCAAATTATACTTGAGGGGACAATCCAATTTCAAATTTTTTTTTTTAAATTTTCAGCCGATTCTCCTGAAATTTTCTGTGTATATAGCTTTTTTTCCAGTGAAAAAAGTCCATTTCTAGCGTTTTCTGAGTCTATAACTGCTAAAAATGTTTTTTTTTTTTTTTTTTTTTTGGGGGGGGGGGAAATTTGACCCTTTTCAAATGAATGGCGGGGCCAAACCACTTTTCGGAATGATCTGAAATTTGAATTAAATATTAATAATTCTACTGGCAACAAAAACTTGTAACAGACATTTGTTCCCAGAGTTATAGGAAAAATGTTAAACCCAAAACTGAACAACTATCGAATTTTTTTTTTTTTTTTTTTTTTTTTTTTTTTTTTGGGTTAAAAAAAAACTTAAAACAAAACTACAACTATAACATTCTTTATTTTTAGTGGGTGCATAGAGGAGGGATGGGGCTACAGATTATTCTTTATATTTTATTCGATGCGATTCGTTGGTTTCGAAATATAGACTCTCAAACAAGGTCCATTTTTTACCAAATTTCAAAAATTTCCTAAGTTTGGGAGGCTATATCTAAAAATTGTAGCCCTGTCCCTCCTCTAATCAATATCCAAAAATAAAGAAATTAATAGGTTGCGTGTTTTTTAAATAATTTTTTTCTTCGGAAGGGTACGATTTTTTTAAAAAAAATTCCAAGTGCTTATAACTCTTTTTCTAGATGTGATTTCAAAAATATGTTTTCACCAATGAAAGAAATTGGGGCTAAAATTATTCAGTTAAATTTTCGGCTTATGTGAACCAGTGGTTTGACCCCGCTATTCATTTTTTTAAAACTTTGGGTCCGAATAACTTTCAAACCGAAAAAAAACAAGGAAAATGCTAGAAATCAACTCAGAACTTGGGGAAAAAATGCATATACCCTGAAAATTTCAGCTTAATCAGTCAAATAATAAAAAAAAAAAATTTCAAACAAAATATAAGAAAATTTAGATTTTTCTTCTTGCTTTTTTAAAATTTTCTCTTTCTTTTCTGTTTCTTTTGACCGCTCCTTTTCTGCCAGTGAATGTTCATTTTTGTGTTTTGATTTTAAATGCCCCCATAAAGATTTGGTTGAAAATTTTTTACTTGTGGCACCCGGAGGTCCTCTTCTAATTCTTTGACTGCAGATGTTACATTTAGTTATTTCAAGCCTATCCTGAAACATTGTAAAGTACTTCCATACTGTTGAAGCTGATCTTTTAACCATATTGATTGAAAGTATAAACAAAATAATAATTTTGAAATAATATCGCTAATTGATACGTTTAATACATAGGAGTAATATAACAACGATATGTATAAATATAGGTTAAATTGATAATTTTATATCTTACATTTTTTCAAACTTTACCTTAGGTTCTTATAGGTAAGGCTGTTAAATCACTATTATGAATCAAAAAAATTTTTTCTTAAATTTTGTCCTTTTTATTATACTAAATCTGTAATTTTCTGAATTTTTTTCGGAGAAAATGCATATAATCATTAATTTAAGTGAATGTTGGCTATTCTACGCCTTTTCTATAATTATATAAACCTCAATTAAATTAATATATAATTTTTTAAACTAAAATTTCAGTGCATTTGATATCTTTACAACTTTTAGGCAACCCCGGCCCCGGCCCCGGCCCCGGCCCCGGCTAAATTTGGGTGACCCCGGCCCCGACCCCGGCCCCGGCTCAGGCAAAATTCCAGCCCCGGTTGGTCCCTACTTCCAATAGCAGTTGACAGATTCGAGGAGTGTACCTTTAAAGCAACTAACCTCTGTTCTTTCTCTTATATCAAATTGGGGAAGAGAAAACATGGTGGATTTCAATGCTTTAAAAACTCATTTCCATCTCCCCATTCGGCACAATCTTCCACACAACTATGATATCTTCTCCGAAAACACACAACTCAAACCTTCATCTGTTCTTAAAATTCTCGGTGTATCTTATCTCGTGATCCTTCTTAGAAAGATCGCATTACTTCTCTTTCTAAACAAGCATCTAAGAGATTGGGTGTTCTGAGGAGCTTTCGTAATTGATTGTTCTCTATATGGGTGCTGTTCGTCCTTGTATGGAGCATGCTTCATTCATCTGGGGGGGTTTCACTCATACATCTCCTTGAGAAGGTGGAGTTTAGGGGTTTTCGTCTCATTAACTCTCCCTCTCTCATTGAATCTCTCCAATCTCTTCCTGTCCGTCGAATTGTTGCCTCACTTTTTTTATACTATCTCTTTTACAATGGTCACTGCTTTCTTAACTCTCTCATCGCATACCTCCTCCATTGAGAAGAGCTCGTGCGACACGCCTCTCTACATTCCCATCCTTTCTTTGTCCAACTCTCAAACCCCAGACTTAAACGTTATGCTCAATTTTACATATACTCAACTCTTAAACTCTGGAACACACTCTCTTTTTCTAAATTCATAATTCTTTTGACTTACTCGCTTTCAATGGCTGTTTGTCTGGACATGTCGGCCTCCAGTAATCAGGATAGAATGTTCAAACTTCAATAGAAATTGGTAAGCCTACGGCTTTTGCCCACCGGAGGAATATATATATATATATATATATATATATATATATATATATATATATATATATATATATATATATATATATATATATATATATATATATATATATATATATATATATATATATATATATATATATATATATATATATATATATATATATATATATATTATATATATATATATATATATATATATATATATATATATATATATATTATATATTATTTCAAAAATTTTCAGATAACTACTTCATTAAATTATTAAAATATTTTTAATATTTCTTTCTCATTTATTTGAACATTTGATTTTCTAAATTTATTTATTTTTATTTTTCTTCTATTTTGGACTTTAATTATTTCTTTTGCTCGACTGAAATCTTTTTGCGAAATATTAATTGCAATTCAAACTCAGTTTCACTAATTTCAGAACTTTAACTTCCCTTCCTCAAATGTCAGTTTTCATTTAAGTCATAAAAGAATTATACTCAATTGCATTGAATAAATTACCAAATAATAATATTAATAATAATAAAAATAATAATAATTACAATTACAATAATAATAAGAATAATAATAGAAATTATAATAGCAATAATAATAATAAAATAATAATAATAATAATAATAATAATAATAATAATAATAATAATAATAATAATAATAATAATAATAATAATAATAATAATATTAAAAATAATAATAATTACAATAACATAATAATAATAATTCAATTCAATTCAAAATATTTTATTCAGAAATTGGTACATTTACAGGTTTAAAATTTAAAAGTAGGTCCTACTCTACTAAATTCAATAATAAACATAACAATAATATAGTGGCTGCCCAGTTTTCTGAAAAGGGGCTGCTAGGGGAAAACACTGTGGTTTCCTTTGAGCCCCAATATTTAATACATCAATATATATACATAATTATACTTTATTTAATACAGGTTAAGATAGGTTACTGCTAGAGTAACAAAAAGAAACTTTGATCATGCAAGTAACGATAGCAATGACGTTACTTATGATGTTTACTATGATAATACTGGTAATAATAATAGTAATGATTATATACTTAAAGATAATACTAATAATAAGAAAATAGTGTCAATAAGAATATAATATAATAATAATATAATAAAATAATAATAATAATAATAATAATAATAATAATGATAATTACAATAATAATAATAATAATAATAATAATAATAATAATAAATAATAAAAATGATAATGATAATAGTAAAAATTCATTAACGATAGTAATAATAATAATGATACTAACTACTAATAATATTAATAGTAATAATAGTTGTAATCAGTAAATTATAATCGAAAATAGTAACAATAAACAAAATGATAATAATAGTAATAAAAATAATAATAATAAAAAAATAATAATAATAATAATAATAATAATAATCGTAATAATAGTAATGATGGTAATAATAATAATAATAATAATAATTATATATAATAATAATATAATAATAATAATAATAATAATAATAATAGTAATAATAGTATAATATATATTATAATAATAATAATAATAATAATAATAATAATAATAATAAAGCTAATAGTTATAACAACAACAATGATGATAATAATAATAATGATAGTAATAATAAAAATAATAATAATAATAATAATAATAGTAATAATAATAATAATAAGAAGGACAATTCTAATAATGCTAATGACAATACCAATAATACTAGTGGTAAAAATAATAAGAATATAATTAATAATAATATAAAATAATAAATAATAATAATAACAATAATAATAATAAATAGTAATAATTAAAAAAAATTTAATATAATAATAATAAAATGTAATAGTAATAGTAGTAATAATAATAATAATAGTGGATCAATACGAATTTATGTACATTTTTTTAATTTTGCGCGCATAGGATTTTATTGATCTTTCATATTTTATGTCATCTGGGAGGTTGTTAAACAGATTGGTGGAAGTATAGCTTAATGCTTGTCGTGCTTTAGTGAGCCTGTACAAAGGTGGTTTTAGTGATTGTTGTTCCTTAAGGTTATTCCTCTTTCAATTTGATTGTTTTGGTGGTTTGTTTTTAGGAATTCGCATGTGTTATTATTTATTACTTTGTGTATTTCCTTTAGGAGGGAGAGGTTTAGTAGATGTTCAAATTGCAATATGTTAAGTTTTTTAAAGAAAGGTGGTGTATGACTATAGAAGTCTCTACTGCCGCTGAGAAGTCTTATGATTCGTTTTTGCATTG
>SEYY01024373.1:12500-17500 GCA_009176605.1 Armadillidium nasatum | reverse complement strand
ATAAGGTTGCAGATTTCTGGTGTAAGAGAGGGGTTGTAGTGTTTCCTGTAGCCCTTGGGTATGTATAAGTTGGACGCTTTGTGTATTATTTTGGTAAAGGAGTTGATGGCTGAATGTAGAGAATGTGTGTTGGTTATTTCTTGTTGAGTTAAATGTGTTTCTATGTGGTGAGTGAAGTTTGTGCAGTTTGCTTTTTTGTAGTTTGTGAATTTTGTTGTTTTCTTGGGGTATATGTGTTTAGCGACTATGTATGTGATTATTATGGGGGTATGATCGGTTGTGAGGGCTATTTCTGTTTTCCACATGAGGTTTGTATGGAGGGATGTTGATGAGAAGGTTATGTCAGGAGCTGATGGAGATTGATTGGCTTGTTGGGGTAGTCGGGTAGGTAGGTTTTTGTAGTTTAAAATGTTTAATGTTTCCAGTGTATCTAGGATGTGTGTTCCTCTGGGGTCTGTTGGGTAGTCTTGGTACCATGCTGTGTGGTGGGCGTTGAAGTCGCCTCCTATGATTAGGTTGGTGATTGTGTTCAGAGGTGCTAGATTTGGTTTATAATTGTTTGGACAGTATATTGATGTAGGATGGGGGATGTAAATGTTTATTATGGTGTGTGTGGTGTTGTTGACTAAGATTTTGAAAGATTGTATGTTCAGAATGGGATCGTTTATTAAGTTTGTTATGTCAGTAGTTGTATTGTGGTACATTATATTGTTTTTTATTAGTGTTATTAGTGTGTGATTGGTTGGTTGTTTGTTGGTGTATATGGAGTCATATCCGTAGTATATATATATATATATATATATATATATATATATATATATATATATATATATATATATAATATATATATATATATATATATATATATATATATATATATATATATATATATATATATATATATATATATATATATATATATATATATATATATATATATATATATATATATATATATATATATATATATATATATATATATATATATATATATATATATATATATATATATATATATATATATATATATATATATATATATATATATATATATATATATATATATATATATATATATATATATATATATATATATATATATATATATATATATATATATATATATATAAATATATAATATTTTTCCCTTATTTTAATTACTGATGTTTAAAATCTCATTTTTATATGCATAGTTTTAGTAAAGTGCAATAATTATCATTTCGCACATAACATATAGACAAAACAACAATTTATTCCATTTACTATTTTTAGGAAATAGCAAAATAAGCAAAAGTATTAATATTAATTACTCACCTATGAATAATAGTAGTGGGAACCACATAAATTTTAAATCAACTTTGATGTTAATTCGTTTCAATGCAAAAAAAAAAAAAAAAAAAAAAATTTCAAACAAGAAACAAATATTAATTAAGAGAAGGAAAGATGAAAACCCTACAACTAATTTGCTATTCATTAACAAAATAATTGGTTACATCAAATTTAAAAATACTCAAAGAAGATTTTTATAAATTTTCAGACTTTCAATAAATAAATTAATAACGGAAAAAGTGAAAGAGGGAAACAACTTCAAACAAGTGCACACGCTCACATATATATATATATGTATATATATATATATATATATATATATATATATATATATATATATATATATATATATATATATATATATATATATATATATATATATATTATATATATATATATATATATATATATATATATATATATATATATATATATATATATATATATATATATATATATATATATATATATATATATATATATATATAAATATATATATATATATATATATATATATATATATATATATATATATATATATATATATATATTATATATATATATATATATATATATATATATATATATATATATATATATATATATATATATATATATATAATTATATATATATATATATATATATATATATATATATATATATATATATATATATATATATATATATATATATATATATATATATATATATATATATATATATATATATATATATATATATATATATATATATATATATATATATATATATATATATATATATATATATATAATATATATATATATATATATGATAGAAAGGGAAACAGGCATATCTTATTCAGAATTCAAACTTTTGTTCCTTTAATTGCGAGAATGAGTCCATAATCCTATCCATTATATGACCAAAATGACCTAAAAAAATCCCACCTTCTAATGGAACTTTTATGCCCTTGAACTCCAATTGTTGGTCATCATATAAGCTTATTTGCCTTATAATTTGCAGAGGTGGGCGCGCAAATTTTAAAATTTACAGGTAGAAAAGAACTTGCCATTTCAGGGTTCGAATAGAATTTTAAAGTCGCGTTAGAATGAGTCAATTATCATTAAAAACTGAACCATCACAATAATCCAAATATTCACTTTCAAATGGAGTTTTTATGTGAGCGATTCATATCAGAACAATAATCACCAACAAATATGTTCCTTTTCATCCTCATAATTTATTTAAATTAATATTGATAATAAAAACAATTTTTATAATGTAAAGTATTTAAAGATTAATAATTTAAGTTATTGCATTTGCTTCAAGATGGCAAAAGTGGAAGAAAACTAAAGAGGTTTTGGTTATATCTTAAAAATATTAATTCTTTTTTTAAAAAATAATTCATCTCTCTTACTTTATTAAAAAACTTCTAAACTAAAAGATAATATAGTTTGTGTTTTAGAATGTTGCAAATCTTCATTGAAGGTTTACATGGTTGAAAAAGAATCGAATTTAGGTCTGTTTGGTGTTCCAATGGTTGATATTGATCGCTACTTCTGCCTAGCGATCTTAATAAAATAAATAATTTCAATCTAATAAGAATACATTAATTCCACATTAAATGGTTAATTAATTAACTTTTGTTTTGAATCTGTAGCTGATCTTTAATAGTTGTGTTAATTAATTTGCAATTGATCTTTTTCAGAGTTGATGTTGGTCCAATACACGTGAAGTTGCCTGACTTTCCAGGTGATTTATAATCACTATCTCATGATCTAAAAATTATAACAATTCCATGCAAGCCGTTCGGCTCAAAGGAAGAAAGATGATTTGGTGATATGTCTGCTGATTCGAGTTGTGAAATGTGAAGAACATTCAATTTGTTTTTTCAATAGAATTTCTGACTTGCAGTAAAAATTCATTACGAATGCTGCTAGTTTTATTGAACTATTTCGTATATTACAGATTGTTTCATTTGCTGAATCTTCAAATGTGCCAAATGTCATTCCTTTCTGTGTTCATTGGAAACTGAGCAGTGAATTAGTATAACACACAACCCGATGTCAGCAAGAAATCTACTAGTACCAGATCACATTAAATTTTTGTCTATCTCCTTATAATCCAAAACTGTATTACCCCACAATTTCTCATTACTCAACAAAGGAAGCAGTTTTCAATTTCTTGAAACATAAATTTCCTCTTCTCAAGTAAGCATTGCCGGAACAGGAATTTTTAGAGGTTCAAAATAAGGAGCTGGTGAAAAGTGTTAAAACTTTTTGATTAATTGTCAAAGTCCAAATTATGAAATTATAATTCAGTATTTTTGCAGAACTTGCTGACTATTGAACTCATGAAAATTTTTAAGTATTTTGTAAGCTCGCATTTCGTGTATTTTCCAGACGATTGCTGTGAGTATTGTGAAGAGCTTGGAATGCTATTTAATCAGGAATTTAAACATATTTTCGGAGTACTACTAATTCTTAAAAGTGATTTCTCACTTAGAATACAAAAGAATATAATTTGGAAAAAACTATTTTCCAATTTCAAATTTTGTTCTTGTTTTAACTCGAACTGTAGATCTTTTTTTTTCTGTTTTTATTATTTTTTAAATATCAAAAAATAAAACGAAACAAATCTGCTATCTGTCATTTCCATGTAATTGCCAATTGTTATTTAAAATAATAAAAAAATAACCACACACATGTTTCCACATAATCTATATTTTTTGAAATACCCATAAAAAAATATAAAGAACTGCTAAGTGCAAACTGATTAATATAATTAAAAATATTTTAAAAATCTGACTTAAGATATAATTATGGTAACAAAACATGCACTTAACAATAACTTTAAAGTTAATTTTTATGTAGATTACTTCATGCCAAGCAGTTAATTCATTATTTTTTTCATTCTACAAAACTTAAGATAAACTATTAATTTCTTTTCGATCTTTAACTTTCCCAATATTTTCAATTCAATCTAAATTTTAAAATACCTTAACTCAATAACACCAAAATATCATAACTACTACTACTACTACTACTACTACTACTACTACTACTACTACTACTACTATAATAATAATAATAATAATAATAATAATAATAATAATAATAATAATATATAATAATAATAATAATAATAATAATAATAATAATAATAATAATAATAATAATAATAATAATAATAATAATAATAATAATAATAATATAATAATAATTAATAATATAATATAATAATTCCAATACATTAAAAAAAGTAATGTCAAAGTTTGTAAATCTAATTTGCAACTGCAAAAATCAAGTAACTACTGAACTACTGGGTGTGAAGCTTTGTTATTTTTACTATGAGATTGGACTTTTATAGTTTTATAGACATGATTTCTTGAAATTTCAGAGACATTTCCCTTTGGGTCCAAAAATCTCTTTAAATTGAAAAAAGTATTGTTTATTTAAAAAGGAATTAAAATTATTTCCAATATTTTAAAAAATTCAAATATTCAAAGTTCAGTTACTTAAATTTTGGAAAGACTCAGAAAATGTGATACTAAATATCTCATTCACATTACCATAAAGATTCCAAATTAAATAAGCTCACTAATGCACACATCATTTTAGCTTTAACACTCATTTTCATTTCAAAGTAATTTATTTTTAAAAATTTCAAATTTTCATTCACTCATAAT
>SEYY01024373.1:0-5000 GCA_009176605.1 Armadillidium nasatum | reverse complement strand
GCTTGACATATACCCCTAATCTTCCTTCAACCTCCCCTTACTCTTACTTTAAAAAGTACCAAATAATGATCTCTAAACACATTCACATTCCGCCGATTCCGAAAAAACCTAACCGCTCTGACCCCTCTAACTATCGACTTATAGGTCTCACTTGTGTTCTGTCTAAAATATTTGAAACTCTCCTCAACTCTCATTTCCTGGATCATTTGGAGTCTCATTCTCTTCTCTCAGATCACCAGTATGGCTTTCGACACTCGAGGTCAACTGGTGAAATACTTTCCTATCCTACTGATCTATGGCCTTCTGCCCTTAGGGACTACGGGGAGTCTTGTGTGGTGGCGCTTGACATATCCAAGGCTTTTGACAGGGTATGGCGCGCGTCGCTGCTTCCAATGGGTTCCTTCTTCCCTTTGCTTACTCTTGTCTAGTTTTCTCTCAGATCGTTCCATTTGGGCATTTGTAGATAGAGCGACCTCTTCCTCTTTTTCTGTCAACTTTGGTGTTTTTCAGGGTTCAGTTTTATCTCCAACCATATTCTAACTTTTCATTAACGATCTTCTCAACTACACTTCTAACTCTGTTCACTCTTATGCTGATGACTCAACTCTACATTTTCCTACTCATTTCAAATCTACTCCCTCTTTTGCTTTTAGAGTTGCTTCTCGTCTTCTACTTTCCGAATCAATTCTTGCCAATCTTGATGGGATTTTCCGGTGGAGTTATAGCAATCTTGTGAAATTCAACTCTTTGAAACTCAATTTCTTCACATCTCCCTCTCCGAAACACCTTTCAACTTTCTTATCTTCTTTGATGGCTCTTCCGTCTCACTTGTAAATAACATTAACATTCTTGGTCAAAACATAAAATGTAAACTATCTTGGAAACCACATATCACAATGGTTGCAGAAGTGGCTTCTAAGATGCTGGAAATTCTGTTTAGGTTGCAAGATTTTTTTCCTTCTGAGCAGTTACTTCAAATATATAAGGGTCTTATTCACCCTTGTATGGAGGACTGTTCTCACATTTGAGGAGGCTCCGGCTCTTCCATTCTTCTGAATAGGGTTGAGTCTAAAGCTAAAAGATTAATAAACTTTCCCTAATTTCAAACTCTCTTGACCCCTTATTTCTGCGACAAGACGATAGCGCTATTTCTTTTCTATAGGTACTACAATGGCAGGTGTTCGAGAGAATTGGCTTCTCGTATTCCTCCACCGTTGTGTCGTCCTCGTTGCACAAAGGGTGCCCTGCTTTCGTATGAATTTTGTGTGGATGTAGGAAACCCCTGGCTAGAACGTTGTGGTTCCTCCTTCTTTCAAGCCACCTCTGTTCTGTAGAACTCTCTACCATCATTATTTTTCCTCCTGATTTAATCTTCCTCTCTTCAAGTCTTCCATATGTGCCCACATGAAGGATGTGCGTTAGGTACCCCACTAACCCAAGTCAACTTGTTTTTCAGCTTTTAAACAAACCAAGTATTTTCTATCAATCTATTCGCCACGCATACTGTTAATAGATTCTCTCCATTTGTATTTTTGTCCCACACCCCAAACGGGCCCACTACCATTCCTCCCCTTTCCACACCAACCCTCGCATTTAAACGCTTAGTAGGCACACATTTGTACTCGCCTCAAAATGACTCAAACAGTCATTCAGTTTCTCCCAAAACACTTTTCTATTTTCTTCCTTTGCTCCATTACCCTGCGCGTATTCACAAAACACCCATTCCTCTATTAAACCTCAATTTTTGCGAATATTTTTTTTTTTTTTTAGGAATTTCATGGAGGTAAGGCCGTAGAACTTATTTTTGATTGCCTTTGATTTTATGAGCATTTCAAAATCTGAAAAACGTTAAGTACATTTTACGATATATTAGAAGTTATATTCGAAGGGAAAAAGTCCTTATTGGGTAAAACCAATCATGGGCCACCAGTTTTGCTTCATGTCACATCTTACTATCTGCTACGGTTTTGGAGATATTAACGAATTAATAATTCTTAGGCTTTACGTCTTGTAATCGTGACAGGGACTTGCCTTTTGAAATATACTTTTTCAGAGTCTCGGTCCAGAACGACGGCTCCTGAGAGTGACTTTCTTTAGGAACTTGGTCTCAAATATATATATATATATATATATATATATATATATATATATATATATATATATATATATATATATATATATATATATATATATATATATATATATTTGATTAAGATTTCTAATTTTCGGGCATTTTAGTTTCATAATAAAAAGAAGTAGTAAAGCTTTAAACATTTTTATTAAGAGTATTCAACGTTTCGAGGAAATTTCACTATCCTCATCTTCAGGAAAAACAAAACAAAAATGGAAATCAACAATTAGCACTATAACAGCATAGTAAACTATTCTCAGCAAAGTTAAAAGCAAATAAGAGGCAAAACTGTAAAAAAAGGAAAAACAGGTACATGGTTGGAATGTTGGTTGGGGACAAAACTTATTATATAATGCAAACAGAAAACAAAATAATAAAAGTGAATTGTGTAAGTGAACTAAATCTTATGCATGAACGTTGCATGACAAATATATCATAAAAATAAAATACAAAATGATATAAACATAAGACAAAAGGTTAAATAAACATATAATAACACATAACGGTAAAATATTAAAAAAAAAACATACGTAATAAAGTTAAATATAAAGAATATAAAATAATGGCAAACATAAATGAATAATGAAGAAATAAATATATATATATATATATATATATATATATATATATATATATATATATATATATATATATATATATATATATATATATATATATATATATATATATATATATATATATATATATATATATATATATAAATATATATATGTGTGTGTGTGTGTGTGAGCTGAGCAACAAATTGGTAACAATCTCGCACATCGGTATCGGAATTACATATCGGTATCGGTCTCACAAACTTATGTAAAGGCCTGATATACTTTGGTATTGGCCACACACACATTTCGGTATTGGCCATACATCCTTCGGTATTGGCCACATACACTTTTGTATCGGTCACACGCACTTCGATATTGACCACATATACTTCGGTATTGGCCACTCACTCTTCGGTATTGGTCACTCACCCTTCGGTATTGGTCACTCACACTTCGGTATTGGCCACTCACGTTTCAGTATCGCCTCACGCATCGGTGTCAAAAGCACATATCGGTATTGGCCTTACATTCTTGTGTATCTGCCGCACAGTATCGGTATCGGCACTACATTCTCGAATACAGTGCTGCAAGACTTTTTTTATCCAAAATTCAGAATTACGTCGCTCGAATCCAGAGAGTAATTGTAATCACTCTGAGCTCCCCACTAAAGGTGTATTGTTTTTCAAGTTGATTTTGGTGTGTTTAATTTTTTAATAAACTTATTTGCTTTGTTTGACCTAACGTGAAAAGGGACACCACTGTTTTACATCATTGATAATTTCAGACGTTTCAAAAGTGCTTGTCATCATATTGAATTGAATCGAATTTTGAATTGAAACCGTAATCGAAATTTGAATTTTAACATGGATTTGAGTGCTTTAACAGCTGCTTCAGCCCTTCTGGAGAATTTGGAAAGAACCATCTCCAGTGATTTTGGAGCATCTTTCAAAGTATCAAGAGGGGTTTTAAGAAAAAAATGACATTGCTTTTGAAACCAATCGTGAGCTTCCCTCCTGAGGGTTTTAAACCAGCTGGCATGACATCATTGCTGTAAGAAGTTTCTCTTAGGTTGGAGGAAATTCGACAGTTGAATGGGGATATAGAGGCTAAGATTTGCATGTCAAAATTCATGAAGTATGATAAAACAGTTCTCAATGAGGGAATCATTTTGGACTCCAACTACCACATGCTAATCCAGAAGATCATACAAAAAGTATGTCTTCTTATCCCTATTGAACCCCGACATTCGTCATCATCCAGTCATTCAAGAGAAGGCGCCGTATCTTGTGCAGAGCTCACTTAAGTATTGAAAACTATTTCTCCCAAGCAGGAATTGAAGATTCTTGCCCTTGCAGTACTTTTAAAGGCGAAAGTGACCGATATCAATTTCGTACTTTCTTTCGAAAACACCTTCGCCTGTCGAACAGATATTACATCAGCTGCTAAACAGCAATATTTGAAAGCACATTTGATTAGCTTTGCATTTAGGGACATAGAACATCTGTCCAATGTGGATGAAAATTATTCGACCGCAATAAAGATTTTAAAGATCTTTATTTAGACAAACCTTTTATCATAGATTCTTTGTTTACATTGTAGATTCTGCAACTGTCTTGAGTGGCAGGAATCTTGATGACATTCGAGCCTTTATTTCAGAAATTCTAGCCCATCTTCATGAACTGAAAGAATTTGGTTTAGACTTTCTTGAGAATGACACACCTGGCAATAGACTTGTCAGTCCCATTGTTGTTGACAAGCTATATATATATATATATATATATATATATATATAATATATATATATATATATATATATATATAATATATATATATATATATATATATATATATATATATATATAATATATATATATATATATTTTCTCATTATTTTCCTGCTTTTTATACTTTATCCTGTATTAACTATTTGCAAACCAACTGCCTCTTAAAGTCAAATTTCGACATAATTCAGCATCTATTCTAGTTCGTCATATTCTTTTGATGTGTTTTCTTCGTCAATTCAGTTTCGAGTCCGTGTTTTGTATTCAACTTTTACAACATTAAACATTTTACTGAATATTTTAAGTGTATATTTTTATTTTATTGTTATTTTAATCAGCTCATTCTTTTTGTATTCTTTTTATTTCAACTTTGTTTTCTCTTGAAGATGGTTTTAGTAATAATTAAATAAACCGAAACGTCAGAGATTTTAGTAATTTTATGTAAATCTTAATTATAAATGCTGCATTCATTATTTGTTTATCTTTTTCTGCTAAAAATTAATCTCAAGAGGAGTAACCCAATTTATT
>SEYY01024372.1:15000-21186 GCA_009176605.1 Armadillidium nasatum | reverse complement strand
TTTATAGATTTTTTAAATATTTAAAAAAATTTTCCATGTGACAATGAATCTCATACAAATTTATTACTTTAGTTTGAAGAATATTTGATTAGAAGGTCTAAATAAATGAGACAATCAACAAAACAGTCCTTTTAATCAGGGTGTTGGAAAAGCCCACTGCCCAGGTAACCCAGGTAAAACCCACTGGGCTGGGTTTTTGGGAACCAAAAACTCACTTTGCCGTGAAGCGGGTTTTTGCTACTTGATTTAGCTGATATTAATAACAAAAATAAGTGAATTTCTGTCTCCTGAAGTCTTGACACACACAAAGGGAAGGATAAATAAAACCTGCAAACTTATTTTTATGCAGTTTAATGCTTTAATACTTTAATTACTAAGTAGGCTACCTGAGTTTAAGAATAAAGACTAATTTAGTATCCAACACAATATGAAAATCACAATTCACCAAACATGTTCATCCTTGGATTTCAACATTCTGTAACATTTAACTAATTTTTCGGCCTTTTCATTGCCTAATTTGTTTAGCAATTTATGTATAAGGCCATAAATTGAGAACGATTGATATCAATTAAGTGGCGTTGAGATCACAAAACTGTCTATCTTCACTTGCTTGGTCACAATAGTCCCCAGCATTGATGTAGCACTTGGTCCACTTGGACTTGGAGTCGGTGTGGGTGTTCTAATACTAGTTGCTGGACTGACTGATCTTGGTTCTACAGGTACAGGTGATCGTGATCTAGATCAATAAGGTGTTGGCGATCTACTTTGACCCACAGGCACAGCTGGAGCTGGTGAAAATCCAGTTGCCATTTCAACATCACCATCATCACTGCAACCTTCACCTTGGCCAATAAGTTTATATTGATCACACTTTCCCAGATGGGCTCTTATTCTTTCAATTTTGTTGCTCACCAGATTACTGCAATGGTTGCATTTTCTCTTCTTCACAGTCTTTCCATTTTCTAGAACATTTACACTCTCAAACTCTCCCCAAGCCAGGTCTTTCAACCTCTCACTCCTATTCATGATTTAAGATAGAGAAGCTTTTCCACCTTAAAGTTCTGTTAATTGGATGCTATAATTTAATAATTATTCATTAGAAATTTAGAAATACCTGAAAATATAAAAAATATTCTTAAAACATTTGATTTTTTAAAAAGGGATAAACATTTTTACATTACTGTAAACACACACAAGTTGCATGTGTCTACAGTTAATGGAAATGATATAGAAAGTGTTCTATGGTACAACACTTTTTTTACCAAAAACCCAGAAAACCCATCAATTCCCCAGGGTTTTTGGCAAAAACCCACCTGGGCTGGGTTTTTTGGGGAAAAACCCGGGTTTTTGCCAACCCTGCTTTTAATATTTTAGAACATGCTAGCCAAGATTTCTACAGATATAGCCATTCATTTTCAGCCACAAATAAGTCAAGAATTGTACAGATCTAGCAATTCATAAAAGATAGGCATGGCCCTCCCCTACATTTTCAGTCACAGTGTTTCTAAAGTTAAAAAAGACCATATATATATATATATATATATATATATATATATATATATATATATATATATATATATATATATATATATATATATATATATATATATATATATATATATATATATATATATATATATATATATATATATATATATGTGAAAGATAGAAGAGGAATTGAAAGGGGTAGGTGCAATGAGGGTGTCTGCTGTTGCATTGAATATGAGATGATTGGTGATGGTGGAAGCCTATGTACCTATTGTGGTCATGTACCAGTTCTACATTCGGAGTTGAAAATGCTTAAACCTTCAAATATTACTGAATATCCCAGACAAGAAAATAATTCATTGGAAGAGACGATTTTGAATGGTAAATTCTAAAATTAAGTTTTTTCATATTAAAAATAATTTTAATTATATTTAAGAATTATTGTATAAATTAATTTTTTTTTAATTGTTAATTATTAATGTAATATGTAACAAGGTTTTGTAGTAAACTCTACTCATTTCTTTATTCCAACCTTAGAGCAACTCCAAATTTTACTGTCTAATATTTTGGTTATTTTTTAATTTCCACTTCATTCATTACTTGATTTATTTCTTTTTCATATATTTATAAAAACTATTTTCAAATTAACAAATATTTCATTATTTCAATATTTTTTTTATTTCACTTGAACATATATATATATATATATATATATATATATATATATATATATATATATATATATATATATATATATATATATATATATATATATATATATATATATATATATATATATATATATATATATATATATATAAAAGGAATAGTCAAAAAATTTCCTATAGTTCACCCATTAAAATATATTTTGGTAGTTTTATGGTGGACTTTTTAATAGATTAATATCGATTAGAAGCGATGCTGAGAATTCAAACCCAATTGTTATACAAGGAAATTATGGGCAAATAAGGGATAGTAACAAGCCACATGAACTTACTAGTATTAAGACTGCCCTATCAAGGTAAACACAGGGCAGTAAAAATGCCATAATTGTAAATCAAGACTCTCCCAACCCATCTATAGGCATAGGCTTGGGCAGAGGTGGAGAACATGTGTCCCACTGCAACATTGTTTCCTTCTAAAAGAATTCTACCAGCAATTACTACTAATACCTGTGGCTTGCTGTATGGATCAGCATTTCTGAGTATCTGTTAGTAACCTATATAAATTGATATAAACCTAGATATAACCCATATGGATAAACCTACCCAAAACTTGGATTTTTTCAATAATGCTGAGCAGATTAAAAAAAAGTTATCATTTGTGATCTGTGTGTAAAGGCCTATGAGAATTCATGCTAGATTTAAAAAAAAAAAAAAAATTATTACTATTGATCCCCTAAAAAGCAAAAGTCCTAAACAAATTTGTTTTACCTCACCTCCTCCCACCCAAAAAAAAGTATATAAATAAGTAGGCATGTCCGAAGTTGTTAAAAGTATTTATATCATTAACATTGAATATTATAAGCTAATCTTGCATTCATTTAGTTAGTATATATATATATATATATATATATATATATATATATATATATATATATATATATATATATATATATATATATATATATATATATATATATATATATATATATATATATATATATATATATATATATATATATATATTCTAACTAAATGAATGCAAGCTTAGCTGACAATATTCAATGTTAATGATACAAAAATTTAAGCAATTTCACAGTGGCCTATTTATTTATTATTATTATTATTATTATTTTCTGGGGGGGTGAGATAAAACAAATTTTTTTTTACTTTTGCTTTTTAGAAGGTAAATGCTAATAACCTGTTTTCAAAGAAAAAAAAAAAAAAAAAAAAAAAAGTGTGAATTTTGTTAGGCCTTAACACACATCACAAATAAATTTTTTTTTTTATCTGATTAGCATTTTTGAAAAATCCATTCATTTTTTGGGTAGGTTTATGGCAACAATAATCCATATGGGTTATATCTAGGTTTATTTTCAATTTATATAGGTTACTAACAGATACTCAGCAATGCTGATCAATACAGCATGCCACATGTATTAGCAGTAATTGCTGGTAGTATATATATATATATATATATATATATATATATATATATATATATATATATATATATATATATATATATATATATATATATATATATATATATATATATATATATATATATATATATATATATATATATCCTCCAGTGAGCAAAGTCAGATTCTGGTCAAGATTGGCCAACATGACCCAATACACAGTGTTTGAAAGTGTGCAAGTTAGAGGAAGTTGGGAAAACAGATACAGGGAGTGGGTTCCAAACTTTACCAGTTGAGTACATGTAAGATTGAGCATAGCTCACGAGCTCTTTGTTAATGGAGGAGGTATGCGATGGGAGAGTTCAGAAGAAGTGTCCATTGTAATAATGATAGTATAGAGAGAGTGAAGAACAATTTGATGGGCAGAAAGAGAAGAAGAAAGGAGAAATATATAATAGATATATATATATATATATATATATATATATATATATATATATATATATATATATATATATATATATATATATATATATATATATATATATATATATATATATATATATATATATATATATATAATGGATTAAATTTAATATTCATTCAATGTTTTCTGACTATATCTTGAGCAGAAACAAGATGCATTTCCCAATCATCAATGAACCTGCTGTTTTCTCTTTTAAGATATTGGAACATTGATGAGTAAAGTCAAAATATCTCTGATATTTTTTAAAGGTTCAATCTAAAGTGAGTATGCAAATAGTAGGCCTATTGGATTTTTGAAATGCATTTTAAAAGAAATAAAGAAAATTTTTTTATGGAAACTTAGAATTCATTTAGAAGCTCATACTTAATGTTGCAGAAGGTCACAGGTTCTCCAGTCCCCACCCCTGGTTTAGAAGATATTAATTCTCAGAAATATTTTTAAACTTAAGTATTGAAATTTCAAAAAATAACCCTACAGAGATACTACAATAATATGAATATGAGTATAAGAACCTCATTTATAGCCTAACTAATTTTGAATTTTAAAGATAAAGATCATCAAAGAAATATCAACTTATTTTAGCCATTCCCATTCCTTTCATAATCAAAATTCTTTTCTGAGCAACTTACAATCAGGTACCATATATATATATATATATATATATATATATATATATATATATATATATATATATATATATATATATATATATATATATATATATATATATATATATATATATATATATATATATATATATATATATATATATATATATATATATATATATATATATATATAAAATTAACATTGATATATTCAACATGATTTTGAATTCCATCTGTCACTCATCAACCAAGTATTTTTTCTAAGTCATACAGAAAGGGGTTATAAGTTATAACCTTCAAGCTTTCTTATATGTTAGTGTCTAATTTAGTTTCTTCAACTTACTTAGATATTTAATTTCATGCATATCATATTTTAAGAACATAGTTATGCCCAGTACATATGAAAGGAAAAATATTTCCCAATAGTTTTTATTGAGAACAGGTGGCTTTAGTTGTTAGGCAGATAATCTTTGATGTGAAGGTTTGTTTGATTGAAACCTTTTTGTTTTTTAACCAACTAAATAGAAATCAGATTTCTTAATTTTTCTTTTAATTTTGCAGGTGTTGAAGTAAATCCCAATCCTCAGTTTGATGCATCTCTTACTAGTGAATATAGTGATATGTCTGCAGATAAGGCATCTTCTGAAAACCTATTAAACTCTTTGTTTCTGAATTATCAGTATATTTGAAGTAAGTACTAACAATTGCTCACTGAAAGTTACCCGATTTTCTTTTTTCATTATTATTTTAGAAAATGTAATTATATTGTTATTATTACTACTATTATCATATCATCATCACTACAACTATTTTACGCACAAGCCAGTTAGTTAATAAGTATACCTGAATGATTAACGGGGAGAACATGGATGTGTTGATCCAAATAAATTTGGGTTACGTTAGGAGAAACGTTGAAATTTGTGAGGAATGTTATAGTAGCGATAGGTGTAGAAAAAGGAATATTTGCTTGTCAAATAGTTCCATTGAAGGTGAAATTAAAAGGTACAGAGATGTCAAAGAAAGAAGGAAGGAGAAACTTTGATAGAATAAAGAATGAAAAAATAACTGACCCACAATGAAGATTAAAATATGTGAAAGTATTAGAGAAGAGTGATGTTGAATGGAATTGGTCTAAAGCGAATGGTGGTATTTTAAATAGTGAGAAGTCTGCAGATTCACAAATAGAAAAAAAAACAAAGGAAAATGGTGGAATGACGATTTAAAAATAGACGCGAGAAAAAATGCGCAGGGCGGGAGAAAACTGGAAAAGCAAGTGAGATGGGAAGGAAAGATAATTGAAAGATTACAAAGAAAGGAAAAATCTAGTAAATATGTATATTCGAGAGTGAAAGGTAAACGAAGCAGAGATGTTTATAAGGAAAACAAAAACAAAAAAACAAAGTTTCTTAAGGAAACAAGAAATGAAAGAAGTGAGAAGTAAGAGGTGAGTGGCAGAGTGAAGGATAATGTGTGAGCTGTTGGCATAGTGTTAAATGGAGGGGATGTAAGAGCATTGT
>SEYY01024372.1:0-10000 GCA_009176605.1 Armadillidium nasatum | reverse complement strand
TATATATATATATATATATATATATATATATATATATATATATATATATATATATATATATATATATATATATATATATATATATATATATATATATATATATATATATATATATATATATATATATATTACTACCAAAAAAAAATCTTCCCCCAATTTTTTATTTTTTTATTTTTATTTTTATTTAAAAAGAAATACTACCAATTATTCTTTCCAGGTTCGCCCCTTCATATCACGTGATTTTGATTTATAAATTGCACACCTTGCTATTATGTAATTAAGACGTTCTGAGGATGCGGATGTGAATGGGGGATGTCTGTCTTTGAGAAAGACCTCCTTTTTCCTTTCACCCCTCCCCCATCCCCTAACTGCACAACATTCCCATACTTCATTTATGTGCCTTCCCCCCATAATATCCCCAATTTTCCGACCTTTCTAGGATAACACGTGACCTTCCTCCATCCCTCAAAACCCCCAGTTGTCAAGTTTCTCCCCCCACACAGCTGTTATTCCCCTTTATTAACCCTCCACCCCGAAAAGAATCAACTTGATTTTTAGGTTTTCATACCATACCCCCCTTCCCCCTATTTCCATCTTCATTCCATTTACCCCCCACCCCTCCCTCTCGGAGCTTTCCTTACCCCCAACCCTCACCAGATCATTTAATAAATAATTAACAGGTTCATATCTTTCTATTTTCGGATAAATTATTTTAAACGAAAATAATAATAATAATAATAATAATAATAATAATAATAATAATAATAATAATGAGAAGAGAGAGAGAGAGAGAGAGAGAGAGAGAGAGAGAGAGAGAGAGAGAGAGAGAGAGAGAGAGAGAGAGAGAGAGAGAGAGAATTGTTCATAAGTTCGTTTATAATAATATGACCAACCTTAACATCCTGCTTGATCTTCGTCTGTTTAGGTGGCTTAGCATTTCCGTTGAAGAGCCTCCTTCCTCCTCCTCCTCCTCCTCCTTGGTCCTTCTTATCCTTAGGATAATTGTTGCTACTATTGTTACTGTTGTGGTTGAAATTCTGGTGGTGATGATTCAAATTTTGCGCGCAACTGATCAATGTCGGTTGCCGAAGACCGTTGGGAATTATTTTTTTATTTTTTGAGGTTATTGTGTTATTATCAAACTGTTTCGGCAGACTATTATTATTATTACTATTGTCTTTCTTAAATAATGTCATTGTGTATAGATTTTAAGTTACCATTTGTCCTAATAATATATATATATATATATATATATATATATATATATATATATATATATATATATATATATATATATATATATATATATATATATATATATATATATATATATATATATATATATATATATATATATATATTAGCTCTTTCGACTCTTATTCTCTCATTCTGTTACTGCTTCATCGTAAAATAGGTCAATACCATTAAAAATAAACACTGGCTTGTAACACTTGTAAAGGTAACTGAAAGATCAAAGTGAATCCGAATGATTCTTCCTCTTAAACAAGACGTACAACACTGGCAAAACTAATCCCGTCCACAGGTATAATTATTAGACATCTCAGAGGCGGCTTTGAAATCCTCCTGCCTCCTTCGTTACTACTGGAGGAATTAGTAACTTAATTGTTTCTTTGCCAAAACTTCTTCACTTCCATTTCCCGGCGCAACCTCCGATTTTTTTTTTTTTTTTTCATCACATTTTCTACAGAAGCAGTTTACTTGGTACTACAATAGTATACAAATGCATAACACTAATCCTCCCCCTTCACCCCCACCCCATCCTCGTAACCCAAGACCATGAGAAGTGTTGAAAATTTGATTTCACCTTTCTAGACTGCATACAAAATAAACTGTCATTTGAATTATGCCAATATGAGAAGTTAAAAACCTAACTTATGCCTAGTCTCGATTCTATACGAAATCAAACTTTTCGTCACTTAAAATCTTAGAACAATATTTCTATTATTATTATTATTATTATTATTATTATTATTATTTTTTATTATTATTATTATTATTATTATTATTATTATTATTATTACCAAAAAATTTGCTATTACCTGTTAACACAAAAGCTACTTAACCCAAATTCAAAAATACGTGAAAAGGCCACACTTTTATTCATTATTGCGCTTCGCCAAGATAAATTATTGATTATTATTATTATTTTTTGATCTTAAGAAATTGAAAGTATTTTTTATTACCTATGAAAGTGAAAGTAGATTTGAACGATTTTAAGTCTTTGGCAATACAGCTTCCTACTTTATTATTATTATTATTATTATTATTATTATTATTATTATGGGGTCATCCAGTTGGGGAATTTACGAAGTCGTTTAAGAGAACTCCTCCCTTATATTTCAAGGTCACCCCTAAATATTGGTTTTGGTTCACTAAACAAATATTAAATACTCAATTATACGGCGAAATAAATGTGAAGTGTAAAAATTTTACACTTTTGAACTCTTTCTAATTACTATTATTTTTTTGTGATAAATACTAATTATTTTCAAACTGATACGGTTATTAAGGCAATCCGGGAGGGGGGGTAGGGGTTTCTTCCCCAAAAATAAAAATTCCAGCACTAAGTGAATGCTGGATGACTAACATGTCTGACTCACGAACCATACATCAGTTATGTCAACATAAAACTATTCAAATATTATTAGTAAACGATTATTTTAATATGGTGTGATTATGGTAATTCTAATAAAATTGCATAATATAAATAAAGACAAAAACGTCCAGCTGGACAATTGGCCAAAAATATAGGGAGATTTTCGACATATTAGGCATTGAAAAATTTTAAATGGAAAATTTAGATTATCAAATAAATGATGTACTGACCGCCCATACTAAAATAGCAATTGGATACGCCCATATATATATATATATATATATATATATATATATATATATATATATATATATATATATATATATATATATATATATATATATATATATATATATATATATATATATATATATATATATATATATATATTATTATATATTATATATTATATTTATATATATATATATATATATATATATATATATATTATATATATATATATATATATATATATATATATATATATATATATATATATATATATATATATATATATATATATATATATATATATATATATATATATATATATATATATATATATATATATATATATATATATATATATATATATATATATATATATATATGAAAATGTAAAGTTTGCACTTTAGAATTACACATTCAAAAACAGTTCACTTGATTTTAATAATATATAAATAAATTAAATAAATCAATCAATTAATAAATAAATAAATAAAATAAAAAACACAACTTAAAATTCCATCATCATTTTAAGCACAACCTCCTTACTCCACGTCTAACAGGGAACTAAATTTTTTTTTTATTTTCTTTTTAGAATCTGATGAGGATTCAAGAAGGGGTAAATTATTTACTTACGTAAAGGACTATCTCGGGCAAGTTCTTATCGTAATTCGTAACCAAACGGGTATTCCAATATTTAATAAAAAATAATAATAATAATAATAATAATAATAATAATAATATGGTCCTTTCTGACTTCAACGAACCCAAAAGTTTTTAATGAAATTTAACCTGCTAGAAGAACTTTCAACTGTGAATCCAAATATATAAAAATATTTATCGAGAAATTTGTTTAACATATATTAAAATTAATAAATAGTTATGAAAATAGGGGTAAACTGCAATACACATTGAAAAACAATTTGGTAAATTTATTTAATTACGAAATAAAATAAAAAATATATGAATTTTATTCCGTGAAGCTCAAAATTTACAAAACACATATCTTTGTACAATAATTATCATTCTATTGAATAATTTTAGTCTTGCAGAACATTTTGTCGATAATTGCTTTCGATTTAAAAAGGATTGAAATGTCATCATAACTGAATATTTTCCAATTCTACAATCGCAGTCAAAACAATGTCAGTAAAAACAATGTAGTAAAAAAACTTTTTATTAATTTTAGGTAAAGGTGGAGATTGTTTCTGAGTTTCGATTGTTAAAAAATATCGAAAATCGAAAATATCGGAGAAGCCTATCGTAAACAAGAGAGTTGTCAGAGGTACGAGGTACTATTACTAGACATAGACACAATTATTATTACTTACTTTTCTAGCAGAACCTAATTCGACTTATCATAACCTGAACTACCGAAATAGCCGTAAAAAGAGGCCTAACCTACACAAGAATTTGCCGTAAAAGAGACCTAACGTACACAAGAACGTTTGCACGACATAGTAGCCTAAGGCTAAGTATAAGTATGAAAATATCGATTAATCAGAAATATCGACATTAAAAAATATCGAAACTCAGAAACAATCTCCACCTAAGCCTTAATTTTATTATAAAATTCATAAAATTTGCGTCAAAAGGTCTTGTCTGTTGCGTTTCTGAACCTAAAAGAACTTGGCTTGAAGACTCAACGTTATATTAGTTTAGGTTAGGTTACATTTGGTTATGTTAAGTTATGTTAGCCTAGGTTATATTTAGGTTAGGTTAAGCAAGGTTATATTAGGATTGGTTTTAGGTTAGGTTAGGTATCTACTACGAGCTCATAATTTTATTTTACTTTCATATAAACGGCAATTTACTTGATAGAATTTTACAAGATATTATTATTAGATATATATATATATATATATATATATATATATATATATATATATATATATATATATATATATATATATATATATATATATATATATATATATATATATATATATATATATATATATATATATATATATATATATATATATATATATATATATATATATATATTAGTGATGGCATCCGCACTTTCGAAAAATTCAATATTCGCATCCGCACTTGACGAAAACTTTATATCCGCATCCGCAAATGAGAAAATATGACATGCGATGCATCACTATATATATATATATATATATATATATATATATATATATATATATATATATATATATATATATATATATATATATATATATATATATATATATATATATATATATATATATATATATATATATATATATATATATATATATATATATTCCATAGAGATGGAATTTTTAATTACTTTTTCCATTTTAATTTATTCCCAAAGTTCCAAGTGGAAAAAAGTATTAACGTGTGTCTCACTAAAATCTTCAGACCGACCCTTCATTTTCCTACTGTACTCAAACAAACAATATACTTAAAACTTCTGTATATAGGATCACTTACAGCTCAACTTAATAGAAATATTCTTATTATAATTGAAGCTACATTCCCGTAACGCCAGTTCATTCTTATAAATTATAACTCCCTCTCAATTTATACTTTCTTCAGACACAAAGAATCTTCATCCAATGCTTCTCAGATCCTCATTAATTTATTTATTTAAGTGTGCCAGCTGTAATGCGGCGTATGTAGGCCAAACTGGTCTACAATTAAAAAGTGAGGATTGATAAGCATAGAGGAGTTTCCTTTAGAACAGACCTTCCTTCCTCTTTGCTCTCCTGAACACTCTGCCATAAAAGACCATGGAATATTCACCCCTTTTTCTTGAGGACTATTTCAATATATATATATATATATATATATATATATATATATATATATATATATATATATATATATATATATATATATATATATATATATATATATATATATATATATATATATATATATATATATATATATATATATATATATATATATATATATATATATATATATATGTATATTAAATTTCTCTATTCTTCAACAACATGCATCTTCCCTTCTTGATCGTAGGATTTTGAAGTTTTATATATAAAAACTCATTGCCCATCTTTAAATGATCAAGCTTCTTCTATTGTCCTTTTCAGAAAAGGGCAGAGGGACATTTTCGATGGGACATTTTGTCGTTTATTGGTTTTTGAAATAAAATTTTTAATTTTCACAACAGAAAGATCAAACTTGGCATAGAAGTATAATTGAGGACGATACAGAGTTTTGCATTCTTGTAAAATTTCTGTAGGGGGAATGATTTAGGAGATAATCCACCAAAACTTTAAATGGTCCCAGCTCAAAATTTGCTCAATAACTTTTTTTAATATATTCAGGAAAATTTTTCAAAAACTTTCAAAACGTGAAAACACCATGAAGGATTGTTTCAATTAAAAACAATCCTTAGAGGAATATGTTTATAGATCATTAAAATTACCTTTCCTGAAAAAATTTTAAAAAAGTTTTTGGGCAAATTTTAAGCTGGGGCCTATTTGAAGTTTAGGTGGATTATCTCCCAAATCATACCATTACAGAATTTTTACATTAATGCAAAAAATCTTGATCGTCCCCAATTATACTTATATAACATGTTTGATCTTTCTGTTGTGAAAATTAAAAATTTTTTTATTTCAAAAAAACAATAATAGGAAAAAATGGGACCAAAAATGACATCCGAAAAATTGATATCCACATACGCCATCTGCATCCGAACTTTCGAAAATTCAACATCCGTATCCGCACTTGACGAAAATTCTATATCCGCATCTGCATTCGCAAATGAGAAAAAATGACACCCAATCCATCACTATATATATATATATATATATATATATATATATATATATATATATATATATATATATATATATATATATATATATATATATATATATATATATATATATATATATAATATATATATATATATATATATATATATATATATATATATATATATCCCGAGGCAATGAGATTATCCCCATTGGGTATATGAGATGTTAGGGATAATTACCATCTTATCCCGGTGCCCAATGGCTTGCTCCCTTTCGCGCTCATCTCCATTTTCTTCTACACGGAGTAGGCTTTCCTTTCCCACACACACCCACACGCACACACAAAAACACTGTTTTACCTTCTAAAGTTGAACTCTTTGCTCAAACCTTTTGCCTCTAATTCAACCTTAGACGCTTCTGGAGCTATTCCTCCTCTTTCAACCCCCTCTAACTCAATTATGCCTAAAATTAGAATTTCTTCTAAAGATGTCATTTCTGCTCTCTCTGAGCTTAATACTAAGAAGGCTTATGGTCCCGATGGTATTCCTCCTGTGGTTCTCAAAACTTGTGCTTCCGAGCTTGCACCCTGCCTCGGTAAACTATTTCGTCTTTGTCTCTCTACTTCAACCTTCCCTTCTTGCTGGAAACGTGCGCTCATTCAGCCTGTGCCGAAGAAGGGGGACCCCTCTCAACCCTCTAACTACCGTCCTATTTCTTTGACCTCCGTTCTCTCTAAAGTTTTCGAATCTATCCTTAACAGGAAGATTTGGAAACATCTCAATTCTTCTAATCGTATCTCAGATCTCCAGTATGGCTTTCGAAAGAAACGCTCTACTGGTGATCTTCTTTCCCTTCTCTCTGACTCTTAGTCCTCCGCTATTCGGCATTTCGGTGAATCTTTTGCTGTCGCGCACTGGACATATCGAAAGCCTTCGATAGAGTCTGGCACAAAGCTTTGATTTGTAAACTTCCCTCTTTTCGGTATCTATCCTTCTCTGTGGTGATCTCACTAATTTCCTTTCCGGTCGTTCTATAGCAGCTGTTGTAGACGGCCACCGTTTTTCCTTTAAATCTATTAATAGTGGTGTTCCTCAGGGTTCAGCCCTATCTCCAACACTTTATCTGCTTTTCATTAATGACCTTCTCTCTATTACTTCATTTATCTCTTATCCACTCCTATGCTGATGAATCCACAACTTCATTACTCCTTCCAGTTTGAAAAAAACCCACCCAACAGCAGTTGATAGACTCGAGAAGAGTAGCCTTCGAGCAACTAACCTCTGATCTTTCCCGTATTTCAAATTGGGGCAGAAAGAACATGGTTGTTTTCAATGCCTCATAAACTCATTTCCTCCTTCTCTCCACTCGACACATTCTTCCACACAACTATGATATCTTCTTCGAAAACACACAACTCAAACCTTCATCTGTTCTTAATATTCTTGGCGTATCCTTTTCTCGCGATCTTTATTGGAAAGATCACATTACTTCTCTTTTTTTTAAACAAGCTTCTAAGAGGTTGGGTGTTCTAAGGCGCCTTCGCGGTTTTTTTACGCCACCCCAGTTGCTTACTCTGTATAGGGGTGTTGTTCACCCTTGTATGGAGTATGCGTCGCACATCATAAAGCTCTCCTTGAAATGGTAGAGTCTAGGGCTTTTCGTCTCATCAGCTCTCCTACTCTTACTAACTTTCTTCAATCTCTTTCTACCCGTCGAATTGTTGCGTCACTCTCTCTTTACTATCGCTATTACAAGAGACACTGCTCTTCTGAACTCTCTCGTCGCATACCTCCTCCATTGAGAAGAGCTCGTGCGACAAGCCTTTCTACACAGTCTCATCTTTTCTCTGTCCAACTTTCCGACCCCAGAATTAACCGCTATGCTCAATCTTACATGTATTCTACTGGTAAAGTCTGGAACACACTCCTTTTATCCGTTTTCCCAATTTCCTTTGACTTGCATACTTTCAAAACGCCGTGTATCTGGACATGTTGGCCTCCTTCGATAAGGATAAGATTTTTCCAACTCCGGTGGAATCTGGTAGGCCTCTGGCCTTTGCCCACCGGAGGATATATATATATATATATATATATATATATATATATATATATATATATATATATATATATATATATATATATATATATATATATATATATAATATATATATATATATATATATATATATATATATATATATATATATATATATATATATATATATATATATATATATATATATATATATATATATATATATATATATATATATATATATATATATATATATATATATATATATATATATATATATTATTTCAAATATAAACAAAGAATTGAAACTTATGGAAAGACAATTCAAATCAATATAGAGATTCTGTCAGATGATAAGCCTCATAAACCTGTTCTTGATTTAAGACTGGTCTACCAAATATAAGTAAGTTAGATGAGGACAAATTGTCCTTTGTTCGCAGTGATTCACTTTTTCTAGGAAATCCTCAATTAATGTTATAATTGTTCAATAAGACTTTAAAATATATTTTTATTGATTGTTCTATTTTGGAAGCAAGAAAAATATTACAAAAAAATTTGTTTTAACTATTTCAATGGACTCTTTTAAAATATTTTTGCTTCAATCTTTCCCAAATTTTGATTTCTTTAAAAACATTTATTTGATGACCTTTCATAAAATATATTTTTATGTGTAACAATAAGGCTGTTGCACCAGTTAACTGCAGGTGCTTTTGCCCTTCGTCAGTTCTGGGAACATTAAATTTCTACAAGTATTCAAGTATAAAAATAAGCCACAAAAGTATATTACATTTCGGACAAATGTTACTTACAGCTGTATTCGGACAAACTTTTAGTCCCAAGATAAAATGGGAAGAAAACATTCATAACTTTAAAACTTTTAAAAATTTAATAATATAAATCAATATCTAAAATAAAGAACAAAATACCCATTATTTACTAATTAGACCACTACTGACAATTCTAAAAATATTTTAACTAAAAATTTCTTAAGTCCTATTTGAGAGGAAGCAATACTTCACCATGTAATCTTTTTGTACAATTTTATGTATATTACAATGTAACCATACGCATATTTACATTTGAATTGATCAAACCATTTAAATTTGCTGATTAGGCACAAATATTGGGTGAAAATATAAACTTTTGTTACATTTAAAAATTAAAATATGATTTAGGATTTTTGAAGAATACTGCGAAGACAACTAAAAAATATTTTATGAAAGTTGAAAATGAAGATTTTGGCAGAAAAAAAGTTACAAAAACATTAATAAAAATGAATATTACATAACAAAAAAGTGCTATAATATTGCATTAAAAAAAAGTAAAAAAAAATATAAACATTTTTAAAACATTTTTTTTTTTCAGGAAGGGCTTTTTATCATGAGAT
>SEYY01024371.1:55000-57933 GCA_009176605.1 Armadillidium nasatum | reverse complement strand
TAACTTTCAGTATATCTTTATTTCCTTTGTTGAAATCATTTTCTTAGATAGTTTTTTTTCCCTTTCGTTTATTCCTTTCCATTCTTATATATTTGTTAACGGATAAAATCCCAATTTTACTGATATTTCAATTCAAATATTTTTTTTATTTAATAAAATAATTAGTTACTCAAAGTGAAGTGTGTAAAGTGGGTTGGATTTTTTTTTTTCGAATATTTTCCCCCCATGAGTGTAAGTTTTCCTTGAAAAGTTAGGATAAAAAATTGGGATAGCGAAAATGAGTTTTCCTTTACTTTTTCCATTCGTTAGTCTGTTGGTACTTCAATTGCTGATAATAAAATTGAAAACTTTGTTTTAATGATTATAAAAAAAAAGATCGTACTTCAAAAGTTTTAGAGAAAATTAATTTTGTTCTAGGAAAAAAAAAAAAAAAAAAAAAATAGATGAAAATTTTTGAATTGCGGATCTGTGGAAATTTTTTTAATTCGATTTGAATATTCACTTACTTTTCTTTCACACAGCCATGCACGCACATATTTCAACACACATCAACACACCCACAAACCTATATCAAAATACACTCACATATTCACGCACATGCAAATACAAACACACATATACACACATCACTTAGAGATGATCTCATTTTGACACATATTAAGTATTTTTCTGATTCTTGTTTCTTAGCAATGTTTGACAAGATGAAAAATTTATTTCTTCAAAACACAAGACAATATATATATATATATATATATATATATATATATATATATATATATATATATATTATATTATATATATATATATATATATATATATATATATATATATATATAATATATATCACTATCACCTTTGCCACTTTCGTTGGGTGGTGTACGCCACAATTCCCTCACAAGCATACCCATTCCTACCTTTCATCCCCTTTCACCACCGCCCTCCATCTTACTCTGTCCTCCACAAGTCTACGACCCTCTTCTAAGCTCAAATTCCTTCCACCCAAAATTTCTTTCACTCCATCCATCTATCTCCACTTTGGTCTTCTCCTCCCCCTTCCCCCATCCACCTCGGATCTAACTACCTTGTCCACTATTGTATCCTCATTCATTCTACACATATGTCCAAACCAATTTTGCACATCTTCCTCCGCTCTATCCAATACACTCTTCTTCTTCCATTTACACATCTCCCTTATTCTTTCATTTCTAATCCAATCAATCCTTCTCAATTTACATATCGCGCTCAAACATTTCATTTCAAAGACATTCAAACTTTTCCTCGCCCGAGCATTTATCATCCATGTTACACACACATAAATTGCAGAAGGTAAACGCATACATTCAAACTTTCTTATCTTAATTTCTTCAGAAATTTTTCCTTTCTTTCATACGTCTCTTATGCCCCTAACACTTTCATTCCCTCTACCACTCTATTCTTTATTTCTTTTTCCGTCCCGCCCTTACTTTCCACCAACATTTCTAGATATTTGAATTCATCCACTCCTCAAGTTTCTTTCTCTCCTCTTCTACACTCCCCCCATTCCCCTCTCAACATCTCCTCATCCTCACCGAAAAATTCTCATAGCTTTACCTTTCTGTGGATTGACTTTTAATCTCGTGTTCCCACATTTCCTCTCAAACTCTCTCTCATCAGCATTCTCAACTTTTCTCCAGATTCTGCCACGAACACCACATTATCTGCAAAAAGTAAAGTGTTCACATCCCATTCACCCTCCATGTTTTTTCAACCTAATACCCTTATCTTCTCTCTCCATTTCTCTAACTACACCATCAGTCAATAGATTAAATAGCCATGGCGACATTACACAGTCCAGTCTCAGTCCCACTCCTATGATAAATCTGTCCGATAGTTCCCTCTTTACCCTCAGTCTTGATCTACAATTCGCATAAAAAGCTTTGATCTCCAAATATATATATATATATATATATATATATATATATATATATATATATTATATATATATATATATATATATATATATATATATATATATATATATATATATATATATATATATATATATATATATATATATATTATATATTATATATATATATATATATATATATATAATATATATATATATATATATATATATATATATATATATATATATATATATATATATATATATATATATTATATATATATATATATATATATATATATATATATATATATATATATATATAATATATATATATATATATATATATATATATATATATATATATATATAATATAATATATATATAATTGTAGTGTGTGTATTAAAAGTAAATATTAAGAATATGCGTAGAACTTTTGCATTGGTATTTATACACTTTCATAAACTGACCTTTGAACATTGTATTCAAAACTTCAGAGATTCAGATGCCGTTTTTATTGCCTTATCCAAAATAGTTTTATTGCATATAAGAAATAAGAACTGAGAACGTAAATCAAGCGCTGAGGTCCATTTGCTTTCCCATATTTTCTCTTCTTACTTTTCACCTATGAATGCAAAATGCTTTTCCACAATTCATGCAAGAAGATTATTTTTATTTGCATATAACTTTATGGATTCCTTATTTTTTTTATAAAAAGATGTTTATCTCTCTCTCTCTCTCTCTCTCTCTCTCTCTCTCTCTCTCTCTCTCTCTCTCTCTCTCTCTCTTCTCTCTCTCTCTGAAGTATCTTCTCTATACATTAATTCATAAGTATCTTCTTTTCTCACCTTCTCTCAGCGTTCCCCTTCTTCCATAAATTACTAATTTCTGTTTTTTAATTTTCTACTTTAGCTATCTATGTATCTATCTCTTTATCTATCTATTTATCTATCTCTAGTTATCAAACTATCTTCGCGCTTGTCTATCTATCCCAACTTATCTTGTTATTTGTCTAACTTATTCATTGTCCCTATCTGTTTTTCA
>SEYY01024371.1:27500-35000 GCA_009176605.1 Armadillidium nasatum | reverse complement strand
TTTATGTTGTAGTATATATCTATGATGATGATAATATATGTATTAATAGTATTTATGTATTTAAGAATTAATATTTAAATATATATTTTATAAGTATATATATATATATATATATATATATATATATATATATATATATATATATATATATATATATATATATATATATATATATATATATATATATATATATATATATATATATATATATATATATATATATATATATATATATATATATATATATATATATATATATATATATATATATATATATATATATATATATATATATATATATATATATATATATATATATATATATATATATATATATATATATATATATATATATATATATATATATATAGAGAGAGAGAGAGAGAGAGAGAGAGAGGGTGGGGAATAAATTAGGCTCATGATAATGAAAGGTTTTATTGCATTCAATTTTTAAATCTTATTAAAAAAATAATTGGGTAATGTTTTACAGAATTATATATTATATTATATTATATATTATATTTCATGTTATATTTTTTCATATATTAATATCATATCTCAAGCAAAATATGTTTTGAATAAAATTTCGTTGAAGATACAAGCAAAATAATTTTATCAAAAATTCTCGGACATTTTTTTTGAAATTTTCGAAGTTTAAAAGTCTCCGTTTGTTCCAATTAGACGAAGAGGTTTATTGTTTCATAAGTTGATTAACTACATGTTGCAACATGAATTATTACTATTATTATTATTATTATTATTATTATTATTATTATTATTATTATTATTATTATTTTTATTTTTATTATTATTATTTTTATTATTATTATTATTATTTTTATTACTATTAATTATTAATTATTAATTTCATTTATTTTTTTTTTTATTTTTTTAATTTTTTTTTATGTTATTACTTCTACTATCATTATTTCAATTATTATTAATATTATTATTATTATTATTATTATATTTATTACTATTATTATTATCATTATCATTTTTATTATTACTATTATTATTATTTTCATTACCATCACTATTACAGTTATTATATATTATTATATAATTTATTTTTAATTTTATTATTATTATTATTATTATTAATTATTTTATTATTATTATTATTTATTATTAATTATTATTATTATTATTATTATTATTATTATTATTATTATTATTATTATTATTATTATTATTATTATTATTATTATTATAATTATTATTATCCCCTGGGATTTAGATAATCGAATTCAATTGATTAATACAATTTAATTAATAATAATAAATGAAAACGTGAAATACATAAGACCTAATATGGAATAATGATAATTTAATAATATAATATATATTATTATAATATAATAATTTAATAATATTTAATATTAATAATTATTTTATTATTATAATATTTATTATAATTATTATTTATATTATATTATATTATTATTATTATTTATATTATAATTAGGAAATGCTTACTATTATTGTTTATTTGTATTATTTTAATTTATTATTATTATTATTATTATTATTATTATTATTATTATTATTATTATTATTATTATTATTATTATTATTATTATTATTATTATTATTATTGTTATTTTTATAGTGATTAAAATGACAATTCTTATAATAATAGTAACTACTAACATTACTACTAAAAATTATAATTTTTTTTAATAAAATAATGATAATGATGAATAGATGGATATTTACTATTCCTCATTATAACAACAAATATTAAAAATTAAACAACTTCAAATTACCAATGAAAAAATGAGTTTCACAAATGAGTAAGAAAAATCTCTTTATTGAAGGAGATCTCCTTCAATAAAAAGACTTTTCTTTTTTTTGTTGTAGTCGAAACATTAATGAAGATTCAAAAAGGATGCCATGCTTTTATTTTCACAATCTACCAAACACTCTGATGGTCTAAAAACAGGTGAAAGACTCAGATAACTTAATATGAGGTGGATGACTCAGATGATCTAATATCAGGTGAAAAGCTCACATGATCTAATAATATCAGGTGAAAGGCTTAGGTGATCTAATGTCAGGTGAAAGCTCACATGATCTAATATCAGGTGAAAAGCTCAAATGAACTAATATCAGGTGAAAAGCTCAGACGATCTAAAATCATCAGGTGAAAAGCTCAGATGATCTAAAATAAGGTGAAATACTCACATGATCTATTATCAGGCGAAAGGTTCAGATGATCTTATATCAAATGAAAACCTCAGATGTTCTGATACCAAGTGAAAGGCTCAGATGATCTAATATAAGGTGAAAGGCTCAGATGATCTTATATCAGGTGAAAGACTCAGACGATTTAATAACTGGTGAAACTATTAGATGATCTAATATCAAGTGAAAGGCTCAGATGATCTGATATCAGGTGAAAGCTTCAGATGATCTAAAATCAGGTGAATAGCTCAGATGTTCTAATATCAGGTGAAAGGCTTAGATTATCTAATACCAGGTGGAAAGTTCAGATGATCTAATATAAGGTGAAAGGCTAAGATGATCTAATATCAGGTGAAAGGCTCAGTTGAAAGACTAAGATGATCTAATATCAGATGAAAAGTTCAGATGATATAATATTAGGTGAAAGAAATTCATACTGATTAGTAGAGATACTGTTATTATTACTGAAAAATACTACTGTTTCGAATACTGTAATATTTGAATATTGTAAATATTGATATAATAATTTGAATCCATGTGTCTAAAGTTACTTCCCAAAGCTTCTTCTCAAGATTTCTCAATGGAACAACTCTTGAACATTTAAGTATATCCTGATAAATTCCACTCTCTACACAGGCACTTAAAAATGAACTAATAATGAGCCACAAGCTCTATACTCTCAGTTTGAAATATTACTTGTACCAATTTTATGAATCTTATTGTTCTTCTTTAAATAATGTTTCTTACCTCCTCGTGCTACTGTGTTAACTGTAAATGCTTCTCAGAAGGATTTATATAATCCCGGTAATAATAATTATAATAATAAAAATAATAATAATAATAATAATAATAATAATAATAATAATAATAATAATAATAATAATTATTATTATTATTATTATTATTATTATTATTATTATTATTATTATTATTATTATTATTATTATTATTATTATTATTATTATTATTATTATTATTTTTATTATTATCATTATAAATAAATAAATTAAATCATAAATAATTTTTATTTTTGTTTTGAATGCAATTCTAAAAAAAAAAAAAAGGAGGTAAAAAAAAGTTGTACAAATGTACACACACACACACACACACACACACACACACACACACACACACACACACACACACACACACACACACATACACATACATATAAATACATATATATATATATATATATATATATATATATATATATATATATATATATATATATATATATATATATATATATATATATGTGTGTGTGTGTGTGTATGTATGTGTAATTTCCCATGGTGGTCCTGGAGTTGTTGCAAGCAGTAAGCAATAATTATAGGGCTGGGTTGCTAGTTCTCTCGCCCTTGCTTTTGTCTCACCTCAAATCATCCAATTCTGTCGCCTAATCCAAATTCTATAATTTTAAATTATATATACTTAATATTAAATTTGAATTTTCATTAAGCCGAAAGTATATTATCTAAAAGTTATATTGTTCTGTCAGATATTTTTGAAAAAATAATTTACTTGAATTTTTTTTAATTTTCTCTTTAAAACATGCAGATATTTTAAGTCTAAAATTCATATTTAAAAAAAAAAAATCTCCGTTATTATATTTAAGTTGCTCGAAAGATAATTTTCGTTTCAATGGAATTCTTAAACATTCTCTACACAACCTTTCCAACTTTCAGAATAGACTGAGAAGTTTGCTATCTCTTCTCTTCTCTTCTCTTCTCTTCTCTTCTCTTCTCTTCTCTTCTCTTTTCTTTTCTTTTCTTCTCTTCTCTTCTCTTCTCTTCTCTTCTCTCCTCCCCTCTCCTCTCCTCTTCTCAATCTTCTATCTAATGCTTCTTTCTTTTCCCATTTGTTTTAAAGCACCGTCCACTCCCGACGACAGACGAATCAGAATATATATATATATATATATATATATATATATATATATATATATATATATATATATATATATATATATATATATATATATATATATTTTTTATTTATTTATTTCGCCATCACCCTTCCACTTTCGTGGGGTGGTGCCCGCCATAATTCCCTTTCAAACATACCCATTCTTATCTTTCAACCCCTTTCACCACCGCCCTCCATCTCACTCTGTCCTCCGCAAGTCTTCTACCCTCTTCTAAACTCAAATTCCTTCCACCCAAAATCTCTCTAACTCCATCCATCCATCTCCACTTTGGCCTTCCCCTCCCCCTACCCACCTTCCACCTCGGATCTAAGTACCTTGCCCACCATTCTGTCCTCATTCATTCTACACATATGTCCAAACCATTTTAGCACACCTTCCTCTGCTCTAGCAATTACACCCTTCTTCCATTTACACATCTCTCTTATTCTTGTCATTTCTAATCCTATCCATCCTTCTTAATTTACATATCGCTCTCAAACCTTTCATCTCAAAGACATTCAAACTTTTCCTCGCTCTAGCACTTAACATCCATGTTTCACATCCATACATTACAGAAGGTAAGCACATACATTCAAACATTCTTATCTTTATTTCTTTTGAAATTTTTCCTTTCTTCCATACTTCTCTTAGACCCCCCAACACTTTCATTCCCTCTACCACTCTATTCTTTATTTCTTTTTTCCGTCCCACCCTTACCTTCCACCAACATTCCTAGATATTTGAATTCATTCACCTCCTCAAGTTTCCTTCCCCCACTTCTACACCCCCCCAATCCTCCCTCCACATCTCTTCATCCCCACCTCCAATCCTCATAACTTTACTCTTCCCTGGATTGACTTTCAATCTCATATTTACACATTTCCTCTCAAACTCTCTCACAAGTGTTCTCAACTTTTCTTCAGAATCTGCCACCAACACCGCATCATCTGCAAAAAGTAAAACATTCACATCCCATTCACCCTCCATGTTACTCAACCTTATGCCCTTCCCTTCTCTCTCCATTTCCCTGACTACACCATCCATCAATAGATTGAATAGCCATGGCGACATAACACACCCCTGTCTCAATCCCACTCCTATGCTAAACCAAGTCTGAAAGTTCTCTCTTCACCCTCACTCTTAACCTACAATTTGCATAAAAAGCTTTCACCCCTTTAGTAATTTCCCTTTCAACCCCCTTTCCATTAATATTTCGAATAGCTTTCTCCTGCATACTCTATCATATGCTTTTTCTAAATCCAGAAAACATACATACCCCATTTTATTTTTTTCACGCAATTTCTCTGTAATCAATCTCAGTGTGAATACCTGGTCCACACATCCCCTACCCTCCCTAAAAACCCCCTTGTTCCTCACCTATTACCTCACTTGTCAATTCTTTCATTCTCCTCACTAACACCTTCCCATAAATCTTTCCAATCACGCTCAGCAGACTAATACCCCTATAATTTTTACACACCATCTTATCACCTTTTCCTTTGTATATGGGTACAATGCAAGAGTCCTGCCACTCCTGAGGCACTCTCCCTTCTCTCCAACACACATTAAACAATCTCACCAACCAGTAAATCAACTCTCTAGGTCCTTCTTTTATCATCTCTCCGTATATACCATCCATTCCTGCAGATTTTCCTTTCTTTACCTTTCTCACCGCTACTTCCACCTCCTCTTTACTAATATTTATCTCCTGATCCTCGATAACTGCTTCTTCATCATTTTCTACCCCTCCCCCATTACTAATCTCTATCTCTTCCAGCTTTTCTACACGCACCACCTCCACCACCCTCTTTCTCACATTTACTTTCTCCCAACCTCCTTTAACCTTGACCCTCGCCACTACTAAGTAATGGTCAGATATACCCATGGCTGCTCCTCTTAATACATTTACATCTAATAATCTACTCCTGTCTTCCCATCTCACACATACAAAATCCAACAGTCCCTTCTCCCCATTCACCCCACTCACCCATGTATACTTGTGAATGTTTTTCTTCATAAACCATGTATTACCAATCATCATTCTTCTTGCAGCACACATTCCAATTAATTCAGTCCCATTGTCATTTACACCTTCTACCCCAAAGGGTCCTACTATTCTTTTCACACTTCTATTACCCACCCTCGCATTCAGGTCTCCCAACAAACATATATGCTCTCCATTATCAAATTTCCCCATACACTCATTCAGATCTCCCAGAATGCCTCTCTCTCCATTTCATTTGTTCCCACCACCGGTGCATAAGCACAAATAAAAACCCAGCACTCCCTCCGTACCCTTAAACGTACCCAGGCTATTCTGGCTCCTATACTGCCACTCTCCTTCACACAACTCCACCACACATCTTTCATAACTATTGCCACTCCCTCTCTTGCTCTAACCCTCTCATTTACACCGGCGTATATCCCTTTGTACATCCCAAATGATATTTCCCCTTTACCCTTCAATTTCGTTTCCGTCAATGCCAACACATCAAATCCCTTTTCCTTCATCACTATTCCCACTTCTTCTCGTTTCTCTTCTTTATTCACTCCCCTTACATTTAACGTTCCCACTTTCAGTATCTTAGTAGCTCCCCTTCTTTCAGCCATCACTTTTGACTTCATTCACTCACTCACACACACGAAATATGACGCTTTATGGTAGTTCCACTTCCTGAGGCTACTACCAATTCCTCGAGGCTCCTACTATTATCTTATATCCCTAATTTATTCTAATACTTAAAAAAATATTAAATCTTAATAACTAATAAAAATTACTAACATACATAATCAAATATTAAAACTTAATAACTAATAATAATCAATAATATACATAATCACCAAAATATAAATAATACACTACTAATTTATAATTATCACTATCACTATCACTCCTACTATTATCTTATATTACCTAATTATTCTAATACTTAAAAAATATTAAATCTTAATAACTAATAAAAATTACTAACATACATAATCAAATATTAAAACTTAATAACTAATAATAATCAATAATATACATAATCATCAAAATATAAATAATACACTACTAATATATTATCACTATCACTAAAAATATTAATAATAAATATAAAATTATAAAAGCACCAAAATACATAACACTAAAATACATAAATAAAAAATAATCTAAAAAAAAAACGAAATAAAATAAATCTAAAGCACATTAAATACAAAAAAATAATTTAAAATATACAATATTAAAGCACTTAAAATACAAAAAAAATAATTTAAAATATACACCTAGTTTATATTAAAGCACTTAAAATAAACACCACACTTTAAACGTGAACACTGTAAACAAAAAATTACAAAAAATAATAAATTCTTAGTAAGAAATAAGCACTGTATTCTATATTTGTAACCACTGCAACTTCACTAAA
>SEYY01024371.1:15000-20000 GCA_009176605.1 Armadillidium nasatum | reverse complement strand
ATAGATGGTGTAGATAGGGAAATGGAGCGAGAAGGGAAGGGTATTTGGTTGAGAAATATGGAGTGTGAATGGGGTGCGAATGTTTTACTTTTTGCAGATGATGCGGTGTTGGTGGCAGAATCTGGAGAAAAGTTGAAAGTACTTGTGAGAGAGTTTGAGGGGAAATGTGCAAACATGAGAATGAAAGTCAACCCAGCGAAGAATAAAGTTGTGAAGAATGGAGGTGGGGATGAGGAGATGTGGAGGGAGGAATGGGAGGTGTAGAAGGGGGGGATGGAAACTCGAGGAGGTGAATGAATTCAAATGTCTAGGAATATTGGTTGGTGGGACGGAAAAAGGAAAAAAGAATAGAGTGGTAGAGGGAATGAAAATATTGGGGAACCTAAAAGAAGTATGGAAGAAAGGAAAAATTTCGAAAGAAATAAAGATAAGAATGTTTGAATGCATGTGTTTACCTTTTGTAATGTATTGGTGTGAAACATGGATGATAGATGCTCGGGCTAGAAAAAGTTTGAATATCTTTGAGATGAAAGCTTTGAGAGTTATATGTAAATTGAGAAGTATTGATAGGATTAAAAATGAAAGAATAAAGGAGATGTGTAAATGGAAGAGGGTGTGCTAAAATGGTTTGGACATATATGTAGAATGAATGAGGACATAATGGTGGGTAAGGTACTTAGATCCGAGGTGGATGTGGGTAGGGGAGGGGATGGCCAAAGCGGAGATGGATTGATGGAGTGGAAGAATTTTGGGTGGAAGGAATTTGAGTTTAGAAGAGGGTAGTAGACTTGCAGAGGAGAGAGTGAGATGGAGGGCGGTGGTGAAAGGGATTAGAGGAAGGAATGGGTATGTTTGTGAGAAAATTGTGGCAGACACCACCCCACGAAAATGAGGTGGTGTATGTGGCTGAAGGAGTTTTATCCTTCACTGGTGAAAGTTTTCTTGTCTTAGACATTTGTGAGACATTTTCATTCTTTATTTTTTCAAATAATATATACACCACACACACACATATATATATATATATATATATATATATATATATATATATATATATATATATATATATATATATAATATATATATATATTATATAATATATATATATATATTTAATATTATATATATTAACATATTACAGTATATTTCCTAGAAAGTAAGCCCTGCTTTCTCTAATGAAAATTCATTCGTCTTAATAATTATATAATAATGGGTAAAAAACACACACACACACCAACATAAGCATAAATGTATAACTATTTCAAGGAATGCACACACTCAAGTAAAATAAATAAAACTCTAACCTTAATTATAATTAATATGTAATCAGTTTTGTGTGTGTATTATAAGTAAAAATATGTTTTATAGAGACATCAAAGCTTTAATTGCATTATTATTATTATTATTATTATTATTATTATTATTATTATTATTATTATTATTATTATTATTATTATTATTATTATTATTATATTATTATTATTATTATTATTATATTATTATTATTATTATTATTATTATTATTATTATTATTATTATTATTATTATTATATTAATTATAATACTATTCTAAAAAATTTCAACTCTTGTTTTTATTATCATTATTATTATTATTATTATTATTATTATTATTATTATTATTATTATTATTATTATTATTATTATTACTCTAATTATTTTTAGTATGATTATTATTTTTAACTTTATTATTATGACTATATTCATTATAATTATTATTATTATTATTATTATTATTATTATTATTATTATTATTATTATTATTGTTATTATTATTACTATTGTTATTACTTTTATTACTTATTTATTATTAATATTTATTTCATAATTATTACTAACCATAATATTGTCATAACTTTTTTATGTTGTTTTTTTTATATATATATTATTATTATTATTATTATTATTATTATTATTATTATTATTATTGGTAATATTTTATTTTATAATTATTTTTACTGTTATTACTATTACAGTAATTATGATCGTGTAATTATTCTTATCCATATTATTGTTATAACTGTTAGTATTTTATCTATTATTATTATCATCAGCATTTATTATTATTACAGTTATTACTATTATCGTTATTACTATTTATTATTTATGGTACAATTATTATTATACATTATTTTAATATCTATTATTTTTATTATTAATTTTATTATTACTATAAGAGTTATTTCTATTACTACTACTGTAACTGTTCCTATTCTAATATAATAATTATTATTCACATTATTACAATAACTATTATTATTATTACCATTATTATTATTATTTTTATTGTTATTATTATTATTATTATTATTATTATTATTATATTTTATTATTATTATTATTATTATTATTATTATTATTATTATTATTATTATTATTATTATTATTATTATTAAGTCTATTTCGAGAACAAATAAATAGAGGAGTGAAAAGAGTTTAATATAAAATCTCGCTAATTGATAAAGAGTATAAAGCAATCATTTAAACATTCAAATAAATATAATTTTACATGGAAAATTGCATATAATTGGAAGCCTTGTTTAATGCAAAAATAAAAAAATGGACTCAAAAGAAGAAGAAAAAATTAAAATTTAAAAAAAATGTAAAAATAAAAAGGATTTAAGTTTTAGTTAAAGGAAAAAGGAAGAAAAGCATAGAAAAGTTATGGTGTGGCTTCTGTTCAAGCTAAAAGAAAAAAGGAAAAAGAAAAAGAAAAAGAAAGAAATAAATCTTAAAATATAAAAAGCGTTATAATGACAATTTCAAACAAAATTAATAAGATCGAAGCAAGGTTCTTTATTTATTTTTGTAAATTTGAAGTAAAATTATTGAAAAATTATTAAAACTTGAGAAAAATTATAATAAGATGCAGCAAAGGATGTCTGTTAGATACTGCTAACGAATAGAGGAAGGCTTCCATTATGAGAGAAACTAGACATGCAATGAGAATATTAAAAAATTAAAAAATAAAAAATTAAAGTTTCATTTAGCAAATGAGAAAGTGTAAATAAAAAAATAGTTAATATACCATTACACATGTCTCAATTATTTCAATGATTTTCTTCTTGTATTTCTAATCTTTTATTTGAGAGTATTATGACTGAACTGTGTATTGTTTATATTATTTACTTTGGAAAAGTCATTAGAAGGTAAATTATATAATTTTAATATGCTATTATAATAATAATAATAATAATAATAATAATAATAATAATAATAATAATAATAATAATAATAATAATAGGTTGAAAGAAATATTTCCAGCATTGTATAATTTTAAGTTACACATATATTATAATAGTCTATTCAAGCTGAAAATGGTTGAAAGAAGTATTTGCCTTAATTTAAATGAGACAGATTTAAAAGTTTATGTTTGAGAAGTAATATATATTTATACCAACACTCATGAAAGTAATAATAATAATTTAATAATAATAATAATAATTATAATAATAATAATAATAATAATAATAATAATAATTATAATAATAATAAGATAATTGTTTAGTGTAAAGGGATGATGACCTATTTTCACCATTTTTGCAGAAAACACTGCAAATGAATTAAAATAAAGAATAAACGCAATAAAAATAGGGAACGAGTCCTATAACATTAATAATTGGCGTAGTAAATATCAATACTTTAAATTAAAGATATCTTTGTTTAACACAAATACACCCCTTTTCGTGCTTTCAAATGCGGTAAAATGTAATATTAAAATAGCTGTGGTTGCAGCAATTCATGAACAATAGCTGCCATCCTTAATTTATCAAACATGATAGCCAAAACTTAATTATATGTTTTGTGTAGGTGTAAAAATAATAATAATAGTAATAATAATAATAATAATAATAATAATAATAATAATAATAATAATAATAATAATAATAATAATAATAATATATAATTATAATAATAATAATTAATAATAATTAAAAAAATATATATATATATATATATATATATATATATTATATATATATATATATATATATATATATATATATTATATATAATATATATATATATAATCTTTACTCTCTAATAATAAATTATACTTTTAGAAACATTTGCTCTTGAACAATATTCATCCATCACTTGTTTAAATTTTTTACTTGTGACTGGCGGTTTATCCTTTAAGTCCAAGTTAGGTTAAGTCGAACTAGTTTTGTTAGTTCTAACATTATATCTATTCCAGATGAAAATTAATGTCGTGATTACTTGGAAATGCTTTAAGAATAAATAAATAAATTAAATATAATGCAAACTAGTTCTAATTTCAAAAAAAAAAATAAAAAAATAAATAAATAAATAAGAATAAAAAAAATAAAAATAAAAATATAAAAAAATAGAAATAAAATAAAAGCTGTATTAAATTTTTTTTTTAAACATTGGAAATGATGCTGATGCATTATTTAATTAATTAAAGAATAAAATCATATTACAATACGTCTTCGAAATCGAACACTCTGTTGTAAGTCTTTTGGTATTAAAATTTAGAAGGTTTTTTGTGTGTTTAATGTAAAAAAGTTGTTCTCCTCGCTTCTGTAGATACCATTTAATTGAGTCTTTGTAGATTCAATTTATTTTTTAGTAATAATCAGTTGGAAATAAGTATTACTGTAATAATAATGATAATAATAATAATAATAATAGAAATAATGATGATAATAATAATAGAAATAATAATAATAATAATAAAATAATAATAATAATAATGATAATATTAAAATTAATAATAATAATATTAAAAATAATAATGAAATTAGTAATACTGTTAATAACCTCTAATTTCTGGCAACCATGCATACATGAAAATGTATTGAAACTACAAACTACGTCAATGACAATAACAGAAGGAATGTGTAAGAGCACTTTTCAAGCTCGTATAATTGTAACATTTTCGCTCTCAGTAATTCATGATTTACATTTCTTCGACAATTCCTATTAAGTTTATTCCTCATTTTAATGCATTTAGAATG
>SEYY01024370.1:0-14532 GCA_009176605.1 Armadillidium nasatum | reverse complement strand
AAGCAGAAAGATTTACTACGTTTGTATTTACTACGGAGAAAAGAGTTTTTAGTGTTACGAAGGTAGATTTTGTACGATTCCGGAATGAAATATATGTTGCTTGAGTTTCTGGAGTTTGAAGACTAATTTAATCCCTGAAGGTAGCATCCCTGAGGAGGATAGCGTGAGAACAAGCAGGGTTAAACCAATGTTTGTTAGGTTTAGCAGAAGGGAAAGAAAATGGAATGTACGCTTCCATGTCAGAAAGAATCACCTCGGTTATGCGTTCAGCCCAAACCGAGGGACTCCTCCCACGGAAGCAATAATCTTCCCACGGGATCGATAAGACACAACACCTGTGTCGACCAAAGAGTCTATGGTTGCGTCAAAGATAGAAACATAAGCTTAGAATTGTTATCCCCAAGTGGCGCTGATTGAATCTTGCTCTATACGTTTTTCGAAGAGGATGCCGGAGAAGATGCACGAGAGGGGGCAGGAAAGGGAGGTCTGGAGAAAGGCTGCATTTGCACTCGTTGTTTGTTTGGAAACTTGTACTAGGGTTTGCAGGTGTGTCGTTGAGTGACTAAATATATGTGAGGACGGCAAATTTTTTGTCTCTGGTTGCTGTTAAAATGGTTTCAGAACACTAGGAATAGCAAAGAATCTGTGTCTATTTTTAGCAGGAGCAGCAAATACTGGAGCTCAAAATCATTGGGACAAGCTCATTGGTAAGCTTGACTAACTGTTCTAGTGAAAGTGATGTTTGTGCAGTTACAATAGAGCGAATGACAGAAGAAAGTGCGTCCAGAAAATGCAGAAAGACAATGTCCTCACCAACATTTAATTTAGAAGCTAAATTCAGAATGTCACGAAGGTATGATGGACTTGACGGTCTACTAGTATATGGTTGCTTGGAAAGCAATTCTGAAACATTTCCGTAAACTGAGCTCACGAAGCTAAATGATGGAGTCTTTAACTGTAGAGTAATTTTTAGATTCAAGTTCTGCTGGTGAAACGCTGGCAACAATTTCATGAGAAAGATTAGAAAGAGCGTGATAGAAGCGACTTTGTTTAGAAGTAATATTAGTCAAAAAGAATTGAGTTTCTATAATACGAAACCAAGAATGAACATATACCTTTAAAAATACAGTGAAACGCTGGCAACAACCTCATGAGAAAGATTAGAAAGAGAGTGATAGGAGCGAGTTTGTTTAGAAGTAATTTTAGTCAAAAAGAATTGAGTTTCTATAATACGAAGCCAAGAATGAACTTATACCTTTAAAAATACAGTAACTTTAATTCTTAACTATGCCAATGCAGCTTTGTCCTGATCCTCTTCATTCGACATCTTATAACCAATGGGAAGATACTTGAAGAAGACATTGCTGTAGATTTCGTGTAGCAAGATCAGTGGGATTCGTATAGGAGCTGAATGCTACAGAAAGCGCTGGTGGGTGTCTTGAAGGCGCTGGGAGTTCTTGACAAAAGGGTCACCAGTCATGGAGTCGAAGTTCTATAGGTTGACTGAAGATTTTAAATGTTAATTATCTATTTTTGAAAAATAGATAATAAAATCCAGTGGAAAGACTGATAGAGATAATTTATATAAATTATCTCTATCAGTCTTCCCACTGGATTTTATTATCTATTTATCAAAAGAGTACACAAAGTTTTCTGTATATCTTTATTATTAAAAGAAACCAAAAGTTTCTTATTACTATCTTTTTAATGAGTAGAAACTACTAAAATGTTTATAACTACCTATTTCTTAGAAAAAAAGAAAATAATTCTTATATTATTTATATATATATATATATAATATATATATATTTATATATATATATATATATATATATATATATATATATATATATATTTATTGCGAAGATAAAATAGTTTGCTCTAAAATACAAATTTTCTTTGATTCCTTACAGAAGCTATTTTCTTTTCGGAAGGGAAACTAATTCGACTTTTCCAGATTGCTCTGCTTTTCTTAAACGCAGAGACTGGTTGTTGCCACGACATAAATTCTTGAAGAATGAGTCTGCTTCTTCTCATTGTTCGTTACTTCTCTCAGATTTTCCAATTCTTGAGAGTCTACTTAACTTTCGTTTCTGAGTTGTAGCTTTGGTCTCTTGAATCCAATTGACTCTTTGCTTGTATTGGCTTGCTGTGATACTTATGCAAAGAAATTTTACATGCACAAATATTAGCATAAATATCACTAATGTTCCAAATTCTGAGAATTTGATTTTAACAAAATTTACATATCAGTTTTCCTGTTACCTTTTGACAAACTTTTATTATATACACTAATATTCCTAATTCTGAGAATTTGAGTTTAACAAAATTTACATATCAGTTTTCCTGTTACCTTTTGACAAACTTTTACAGAAGTATTTCACAGCACAATATATATATATATATATATATATATATATATATATATATATATATATATATATATATATATATATATATATATATATATATATATATATATATATATATATATATATATATATATATATATATATATATATATATATATATATATATATATATATATATATATATATATATATATATATATATATATATATATATATATATATATATATATATATATATATATATATATATATATATATATATATATATATATATGTATCCTCCGGTGGGCAAAGGCCGGAGGCCTACCAAATTCCACCAGAAATGGAAAAATCCTATCCTGATCGAAGGAGGCCAACATGTTCAGATACACGGTGTTTGAAAGTATGCAAGTCTAAGGAAGTTGGGAAAACAGATAAAGGGAGTGTATCTTTACCAGTAGAGTATATGTAAGATTGAGCATAGTAGCTAAGTCTGGGGTCGAAGACTTGGACTGTGCAGAAAAGCTTGTCGCCCAAGCTCTTCTCAATGCAGGAGGTATGCGAAGAGAGAGTTCAGAAGATCAGTGACCATTGTAATAGCTTTAGTAAAGAGAGAGTAACGCAACAATTCGACTGGAAGAAAGAGATTGGAGAGAACTAGTAAGAGTGGATGAGTTGATGAGAATAAAAGCCTTAGACTCCACCTTCTCAAGGAGAGCTGTATGAGTGGAATCACCCTAGATGTGCGAAGCATACTCCATACAGGGGCGAACAACACCCCAATAGAGAGTAATTAATTGGTGGCGTGAAATAATTCTGAAGGCGCCTCCGAACACCCAACCTCTTAGAAGCTTGTTTAGAAAGAGAAGTAATGTGATCTTTTCCAAGAAAGATCTCGAAAAAAGGATACGCCAAGAATATTAAGAACAGATGAAGGTTTGAGTTTTGTGTTTTCGAAGAAGCCATTATAGTTGTGTGGAAAATTGTGTCGAGTGGAGAGATGGAGTTTTTGAGGCATTGAAAACAACCATGTTTTCTCTGCCCCAATTTGAAATACGTGAAAGATCAGAGGTTAGCTGTTCAAAGGCTACCCTTCTCGAATTTATTAACTGCTGTTGGGTGGGGCGTTTTTCAAACTGGAAGGAGTAATGAAGGTTGGAGTCATCAGGATAGGAGTAGATAGGAGATGAGGTAATAGAAAGAAGGTCATTAATGAAAAGCAGAAAAAGTATTGGGGATAGGACAGAACCCTGAGGAACACCACTATTAATAGATTTAAAGGAAGAACGGTGGTCATCTATAACAGCTGCTATAGAACGACCGGAAAGGATATAAGAGAGAAGATCATAGAGAGAAGGATAGATACTAAAAAAGGGAAGTTTAGAAATCAAATCTTTGCGCCAGACTCTATCGAAAGCTTCGATATGTCCAGCGCGACACAAAGGATTCACCGAAATGCCCAAGAGCGGAGGACCAAGAGTGAGAAAGAAAGGAAAGGAGATCACCAGTAGAGCGTTTCTTACGAAAGCCATACTGGCTATCAAAGATAAGATTAGAAGAATTAAGATGTTTCCATATCTTCCTGTTAAGGATAGATTCGAAAACTTTAGAAAGAATGGAGGTCAAAGAAATGGGACGGTAGTTGGAACTTTGAGAGGGGTCCCCCTTCTTCGGCACAGGCTGAATGAGCGCACGTTTCCAGCAAGAAGGGAAGGTTGAAGTAGAAAGACAAAGCCGAAAGAGTTTACCAAGGCAGGGTGCAAGCTCAGAAACACAAGTTTTAAGAACCATAGGAGGAATACCATCAGGATCATACGCCTTCTTAATATTAAGGTCAGAGAGAGCAGAAATGACATCTTTAGAAGAAATTCCAATTTTAGGCATAAATGAGTTGCAGGTGATTGAAAGACGAGGTATAGCTCCGGAATCGTCTAAGGTTGAATTAGAGGCAAAAGTTTGAGCGAAGAATTCAGCTTTAGAAGAAGGTGAAATAGCAGTTTTGCCGTCGGAAGATATTAAAGGAGGGAAAGAGAAAGAAGCAAAGTTAGAGTCAACACTTTTTTCAAAATGCCAGAAGGAACTTTAAGAAGAGGAAGCAGAAAGATTATTGCATTTTCTAAGGAGAAAAGAGTTTTTAGTGTTACGGAGGATAGAATTTGCATGACTTTCTGGAGTTTGAAGACGATGGTAATCAATGAAGACGACATCCCTGCGGCTGATAGCGCGAGGACATGCAAAGTTAAACCTAGGTTTTTAGGTTTGGTAGAAGGGAAAGAAAACGGAATGTACACTTCTATGCCAGAGAGAATCACTCAGTAATGCGTTCTGCACACCCCGATGGACCCCTCCCACGGAAGCAATAATCATTCCACGGGAAATCAAAGAAGTACGACCCCAAGTCCGACCAACTTGCGGCACCGAAATGCCACAAACGTTTCCTTTCAATAGAAAGGGGTCTTTCCTGCGAAGACTTGAAGAGATAGAATAGGATACAGAGATAGAAGGTAATCGGAGGAACCCAGAGGAGGAAAGAGTTTAACAGTATAAGGAGAAGTATTAGAAGTTAGAAAAATATCAATAATGTTGGATTCATCTCCAAGACGATCAGGGATACGAGTAGGGAGCTGCAGCAACTACTCAAAGTCGTTTGGAATAGCTAAATGGAAGGCACGTTCACAAGCTGTATCATGAGAACTAGAAGAAAGAATGTGCTCTATTTTGGAGTTTAAATAGTCGAAGAATTTAGGATAGAATTAGGAGATAAATAAACAGGACAAATGAATTTAGGTGTAGAAAGGCAAGAGAACCTGATTCATAAGGTGGAAAATTCTGAAGACTCCAAATTAGAGACTCGAGAACAAACGACATCGTTGCGCACGTATGCACAACAACCGCCTTTGACTGAAAATTGAGGATAGAGACAGTAGGAGGAAACAGAATAGGGTTTGCTGTCAGAACGCTCAAAGAAAATGGAAACGAGTAGAAGAAGAGAGGTGTTGTTCAACAAAGTGGAAATTGGAGTGCAGACCTCGAATTTTTCAGAAATTAATGAAAAAAATAGACCGTGCAACAGGACAAGCCCGTTGCGGAATCCTGGTGGCACCAAACCCATCACCGGAGGCCACCAACTCCCAAGTGGTGACGGGGGAAGGGGTGGATGAGAGGCTATTTTTGGAAGCGACCCCCCGAGTATATTTTTTTAAAGAAAAAAGATTGACTGTCTTAATGTTTTATGTATATGAAGGAGAGCCTACTCCGTTTAGAAGAAGGTGAGCGCGAAAGGGAGCGAACTATTGGGCATTGGGATGAGATGGGAAACACCCTTAACATCCATATACCCAATGGGGGGTAATCTCATCTCCTCGGGAGCGCTACTTCCCAATATATATATATATATATATATATATATATATATATATATATATATATATATATATATATATATATATATATATATATATATATATATATATATATATATATATATATATATATATATATATATATATATATATATATATTCAGAGTTTACTTTAACATACATACATATTTCAAAAACTACTAAACGTACGTTAAAAAGGATAACATTTTTGGAATCCTTGGACGAATTTTGAGTAAGAAAATTATAAAAGATGTAAAAATAAGTAAAAAAAAAAAAAATTGCTTGTGTACGATAATTGATGGATTTGAAGGGAAACTCTGGCCTTATTATTTATTATTATTATTATTATTATTATTATTATATTATTATTATTATTATTATTATTATTATTATTATTATTTAGTTTTTCTAGCGTACTTTATTCGACTTATCATAACCTGAACGACCGAAGTTTGCCGTGTATACAGGCCTAAACTGATTGCTGGAATTTGACATGGGATACAAGCCTACTGCTATATTACCATATATATATATATATATATATATATATATATATATATATATATATATATATATATATATATATATATATATATATATATATATATATATATATATATTATATATATTATATATATATATATATATATATATATCATATTATTTCACAATTTATTCTTACTCAATCGCGAAAATTTATCTTACTCGAAATTTTCTCAAAAGGACATGCCAGACGTACGATGTTGTGAAAGTATTAAAAAAACTATATATTACTTACTTATTAAAATTATTAAAAGTTTTATTTTTTTAATCCCAATTTTTTCTTCTCAAAATCGCCAAGGATTTTAAAAATATATCCTTTTTAACGTACGTTTAGTAGTTTTTGAAATATTTTTGGATGCTAAAGTAAACTCTGGCATATATATATATATATTATATATATATATAATATATATTATATATATATATATTAATATATATATATATATATATATATATATATATATATATATATATATATACTATATATTTATATATATATATATATATATATATATATATATATATTATATATATATATATATATATATTAATGCCTCCTCAGGCGGATAAAAGTTAAAGATACCTAATATATTTTTTACATTTGAGAGAAAACTAAAACCAATGTGAAATTAAGTTGCAATAAACAAAGTTTGAAAGTGTTGAAGTCCGAAGAAGTTGAGAAAATAGGAAAAATACTCCAGATTTAACAGTGGAATAGATGCAAGATTGAGCAAAGCGGTTAATCTATGGTTAGAGAGTAGGACTTAAAGAGGATTAGACAATGATGCAATAATTACAGGGGTTTTATGAGACCGGAGTGAATTAGAAATGAACGGATGAGTGGATAAGGATGAAAATAAACTATACTCTCTCCCCCCCCCCTTTGAAGGTATAGGTGTCAGAGTGGAACTACCACAGATTTTTGAAGCCTTCGTAATAGAGAGGAGAACAACACCTCAATAAAGAACAAGCAATTGGGGTGTTTATAGAAATTTTGAATGAACTTTCTAGAAGCATGCTTTAGAAGGATTGATAACACGATCCTTTAGTCGAAAAATAAATGAGCTAAGTTTTAAATGTATTGAGAGTAACCAATTTTTAATATCGCAATGAGAAATTCGAAAATAGATTAGGGGTTAGTTGATCCAAGGCTCTCCTTCTAAGATAAGTTTTTTTTTAATGGTTCTGTAATGTTTCTCAAAATGAAAAAGGTTATGAAGTGTGAAGTTACCGAAAAGGTAGTTGAATAGGTTGTGTAGTGACAGGTAGAAGGCTAATGAAGGAAAAGTAGAAAAAAAATTTTTGGGATAGGACAGAACTCTGAAGAACACCACTATTAATACTGAAAAGATGAATAGTAGGCTGCCTAATGTAGTTGCTAAAAAAGCAAGCATCAGTAAAAAAATTAAAATAAAGTATTTAGCTTTCAAATTAAAGCTTTATGCCAGACTCTTTAGATCCTTGATATGTCCACAGCAAAGGATTTACCAAATGTCAAAAAGCAGAGGATTAAAAGTCAGAAGGAAGTGAAAAAAGATCATTATACTGTTAACTGCAAACAACCTAATGGAATTTTGAGAGAAGATTGTAAGATTTGAAAAGTTTCCGTACTTCCCTTAAGGATAAATTCAAAAACTTTAGATAGAGGTTCCTTTTCTGCACAGCTGAATGAATATACACTTCCAACAAGATGTTGATAGTAATGGTGAAGCGCCCGAGGAAAACTACTAGTTATTTATTCTGAACATTTTGAGGTAGACTCTCACCTAAACAGTAAAAATTTCAATGAAAAAAGAAACATTTGCTTACTGAAGATGCTGCCATTCCTGTGAAAGATTCAAAGAAATAGAACAGGATGCAGAAATAATATGATCATAGGAATCTAGAGATAGAAAAAGTTTAACAAGGAGAAGGAGAATATTAGGAGTTAAAAAACGGTCTGGTGTGTTGAGTTCTTCCCCATATATTCAGGAATATAGGTAAAGAGTTACACCATCTGCACAAAGTGTTCGTTAAAAAAATGGAAGAAAACTATTAACGGCACCTAATTGATTATATCCAAAATGATAAGAGAGAAAGTTCTCTACTTTTGAATATCAGAAGTCGAAGAATTTAAGATAGAAAGTAGAGTTATGAGTTGGAAGCAGTCAAAAATTAGCAAACGAGCTTAAGTTATTGGGCAGAAAATTCAGATGAATTAAAATTAAAAACACAAGAATATATATAAAATCTTTGCGTACATATGCACATAATCCTCCTTTGGATAAGATTTGGAGATATGGACAGTAGATATGAATTTAGTAGTGTTCACTGTAGGAGAGAACGGACATCATAATTTTTGACAAAGGAAAATCGCATGCTTCTGAATTGAGAGAGTTGGTGTTCGACAAAATAGAAATTAGAATAATATTCAGGAGTTTGTGCAGGAACTAATGAAGAACAAGTCCTGAGTATCAGAGCAAACTAGTGGGGAGACCTCTAGCTCTCAAACGATAATGACTAAGGAGTGAATGATGGGTATTATTTAGATGGCACCCTTTCATGCTTTTCGAAGATTTGTTGCTTAGCTATTTTTAAATTTATTAAGAGAAGGTGTTCGAGTGTGTATTTATAAGCCTTTTGGACAAAGAGAAAAAGGAAAAGGGGAGGTGGGAGTGCGTACTGAATATGTCTATGGAGAAGTCCAGTGTATGACAAAGAGTACGCTAGAGGTACCCTCTTGTTAGAATGAGACTCGAAAAAAAATCAATTTCACACAGGAGTGCAAAAGGAATGTCCCAGTCCAACCCAATCACTTAGTGAGATGTGTCAAATTAAAGTATTATTGTATTTTCTCTCTTGCCAAACTTAAGAACTAAATTCTTGTGTTCCAGTCTATTTATCACCAAATTCTCTTAACTATCTAAGATCAACTATCTAATTTCAAAGTAGAGCACATTATCTGATCTTCTCCTTTTTCTGAAATCATAATTATAGAGAATTTCAATGTTCACTGCAGCCAGTGACTGACATTTATTTATAAAAATACAGCTTTGAAACTAGCCTACCATTTCTCAATTAAAATGACCTTGAGCAAATGGTAAAGCATTTACCAGTATCCCTTATCGTCTTGAAAATAAACCCAACCTTCTTGCTTATTCATTATCAATCTCTTTATCAGCCCTCTCTTCTTTTTCAGGAAGATTTGAAACATTTTAAATCATATAATTAATCTTAATCAGATCGACAATATGCTTTCCTAAGGAAATCTTTATTGGTGATTTCAATGTTCACTGCAGCCAGCTTTGACTGATTTCTAAACTGCCTTCTTTTGATATTCATCCTTCTCTTTGAATTCCTTGTAGGTTGTTCTAAAGGAGCTGCTGTAGAAGAGCATCGCTTATCTTTTAAATCTATTTATATTGGTGATTCTCAGGGTTTTGTTCTATCCTACCTCTTTTTCTACTTTATGTAAATGATTTCTTGTCTCTCAATTCGTCTCCTATGCTGATAAATAAACCATTCATTAGTTCTTTTAGTTTGAAAGAAGATCCACTCAACCACATATAGTTAATACTAGGAGAGTTGCCTTGGTGGAATTGACCACTGATCTTTCTCATTTCTAATGAAGCAAAGAAAACTATTGTTTTCAATTACTTCATCTGTTTAACCTATGTAATCTTCTACATGACAATGTCATCTACTTTGAAAGCACACAACTGAGTTCTTCTTTTCTTATCGTCTTGAAACTAAACCCAACCTTCTTGAAATTTTCTTACTTTCTAATCTTTCTCCTTTTTCTGTTAAACTTTTTCCACAGATCATTTTCCCCCAAATTCTAAAGCTAATGATGTAAATGTTCAAGAAGATTCTGAAAGTGAATAATGATTTAAGTGAATGAATTTTTATTTCGTCTTTTATGTTGCATTCATTTTGCCTCACCCAATATTTAACGAAGGAATAATGGAATTGAAATCTTAATTTTCTTATATTTTGTTTGATTTAATCCACCATTAATAAGTATAATTTGCAATTAACCCAGGCAGATAAACCCTGCTTTTCAGTGATTATTAGCAGTGACCGGGGAACCTGACTGTCAATACTGTACAGAGACGTTGCTCACCCTTGAATTGAGAATTCATCATATATCTGGGGTGGTTCTATACATATTGCACTCCTTTATAAGATAGTCTAGGATTTTCTTCTTGTAAACTTTCCTACTCACACTAACTCTTTCTTAATATCTTTCTTGATACGGCATTACTCTCCTTATGCTATCGCTTTATAATTGATACTGCTCCTCTTTTCTCTATTGTCTAATACCTTCTTCTTTTATAATAGCTAGTGAGACACACGTTTTATGACCGTTTTATCCTTTCTTGTGTCCAACCATTTGACCTCAGATTTAACTTCTATGCTCATTCTTATATGTGCTACATTGGTAAAGTCATAAACATACTCCTTTTATCTTTTTTTTTTTTTTTTTTTTTTTTTTGAACGTTTTCAAATAAAATCGTGTCTATTGGGCTTCTTTAATTTTAAATCCTTTTAGGATTTTCCCAACCAGTGAAATTTAGTAGGCATCAGCCTACCCACGTTGTAATGTTGCGTATCTAAGAAGAGAATTTTTGTTTCTTAAAAAAAATGTTCAGAGTGAAACGTTAATTTCGTTAAGATATTAAAACAGAATGGAAAGATTCTCAAAATTCATTTAATTAAATTTAAGATTATTAATAAATATAAAATAATTTTTTTTTATTTTTTAAAAAAAACGTACTTTTACACACACACACACACACACAAAAAAAAAAAAAAAAAAAAAAGACTATAGTTGACCTGAGCTGGAGATCATTCCTAACCTTTAAGACCAGTATTTTATATACCCTCGTGTCTACCTGTATTTATTAATACTGTTGAATGAATGCAATAATAATAATAATAATAATAATAATAATAATAATAATAATAATAATAATAATAATAATAATAATAATAATAATAATAATAATAATAATAATAATAATAATAATAATAATAATAATAATAATAATAATAATAATAATAATAATAATAATAATAATAATAATAATAATAATAATAATTTTCTAATTATTTTCAGTAAACATAATATATTAAAAACAATATATATATATATATATATATATATATATATATATATATATATATATATATATATATATATATATATATATATATATATATATATATATATATATATATATATATATATATATATATATATATATATATAAGGGCCGGGGCCGGGAACGGGGTTCTGGCCGGGGTTTCCTAAAATTTGTAAAGAGGTCAAAAGCACTGAAATTTTAGGTTAAGGAAATTAGATATAAATTTAATTGAGTTTTTTTTTTAATTGTAAAGAAGTAGTAGAATAGCCAACATTCACTTAAATTAATGGTTATATGCATTTTCTCAGAAAAATTTTTAAAAAATTACAGTTTTGTATGGTAAAAGTTTAAAAAAAGTACAAAAATTAAAAAAAAAAAAAAATCTAATTCATAATAGTGATTCAACAGGTTTATCTAGGTAAAACTCTAAGGTAAAGTTTGAAAACATGTGAAATATAAAATTATCAATTGAACCTGTATTTATACATATTATTGTTATTTTATTGCTATGTATCAAACTTGTATCATTTAGCTACATTATTTCAAAATTATTATTTTGTTTATACTTTCAGTCAATATGGCTAAAAGATCAGCTTCTGCAGTATTGGAGTACTTTACAATGTTTCAGGATAGGCTCGAAATAGCTAAATGTAACATCTGCAGTCAGAAAATTAGAAGAGAACCTCCGGGTGCCACAAGTAAAAAATTTTTAACCAAATCTTTATGGAGTATCTAAAATCAAAACACAAAGTTGAACATTCACTAGCGGAAAAGGAGCGGTCAAAAGAAACAGAAAAGAAAAAAAAACTTAATTTTCTTATATTTTGTTTGAAATTTTTTTTTTATTATTTGACTGATTGAGCTGAAATTTTCAAGGTTTATGCATTTTTTCACGAAGTTCTGAGTTGATTTCGAGCAATTTTTTGAGTCTATAACGGCTTGAAAGTTATTTGGACCCAAAGTTGTAAGGAAATTAATAACTGGGTCAAACCACTGGTCCAAATGAGCTGAAAATTTAACTGAATAATCTTAGCTCCAATTTCTTGCATTGGTGGGAATAGAATTTTGATATCACGTCTAGAAAAAAAGTTATAAGCACTTGAAAATTTTTTTTTGCAAATATCGACCCCTTCTGGAGGAAAAACTTATTTTAAAAAAACGCTATCTACTATTTTTTATTTTTGGATATTGTTTAGAGGAGGGACAGGGCAACAAAATTTATTTAGTGCATTATTAAATGCTATTTGTTTGAATCGAGATATAGCCTCTCAAACTTTCCAAATTTTTGAAATTGGTCAAAAACAGACCTTTTTGAAGACTATATCTCGAAACCAACGAATCGCATCGAATAAAGTATAGAGAAATTTGTAGCCCCACACTTTATTTATACATCCACAAAAATAAGAAATGTTATAGTTGTATTATTTTTAAAATATTTTTATTCGAAAAGGTGAATTTTTTTTCGATAGTTGGTCAGTTTTTGGCTTGTAACATTTTTTCTATAACTCTGGGAACAAAAGTCTATTAGTTGCTTTTGTAGCCCATAGAACTTTGAATAAACAGTCCAAATTTCAGCTCATTTTAAAAGTGGTTTGACCCCGCCATTCATTTGAAAAGGGTCAAATTTCAAAAAAAAAAAAAAAAAAACTTTTTAACCGAATAGACTTGGAAAAATGCTATAAATGGACTTTTCTTACCGGCAAAAAAAATACATTAAAATTTCAGCAGAATCGCCTGAAAATTAAAAAAAAAAATTGAAACTTGACTGTCCCTTTAAGTATAGTTTGCCATTTTAACCCCTGCCGGCAAACCCCGGTTTTCCCTGATTTTTAGCCGGGGCCCCTGTCGGTTCATATATATATATATATATATATATATATATATATATATATATATATATATATATATATATATATATATATATATATAATATATATATATATATATATATGTAACCTCTGGTGGGCAAAGGTAAGAAGCCTACTAATTTCCATCAGAGTTGGAAAACATCTGAAATTTGGTCAAGTTAAAGGCAGAAATATCCCGATACAAGGGGTTTAAAGGCGTGTAATTCAAAGGAAGTTGGGAAAACTGATAAAGGGAGTGTGTTTCCAGACTTTACCAGTTGAGTACATGTAAAACTGATCATAGCGGTTAAGTCTGAGGTAGGAGAGTTAGAGAGAGAATGAGACTGTGTAGAAAGGCGTGTCGCACGAGTCATTTTTAATGCAAGAGGCATATGACGGGAGAGTTCAGAAGAGCTGTGTCCATTGTAATAGTAATAGTATAATGAGAGTGAGGCAGCAATTAAAAGGGTAGAAAGAGACTGGAGAGTGTTATTGAGAGCAGAAGAGTTGATATGACGAAAAGCCCTAGACTCCACACACACTCACAAACACACGTATATATATATATATATATATATATATATATATATATATATATATATATATATATATATATATATATATATATATATATATATATATATATATATATATATATATATATATCCTCCGGTGGGCAAACACCACAGGCTTACCAATATCCAACGGAGTTAGGAAACTACAAGGTCCAAGTTGTTAAAGGCCGACATGACCTGATAAAGGCGTTTAAAAGTGTATAAGTCAAAAAAGTTGGGAAAACAGTTAAAGGGAGTGTGTTCCAGACTTTACCAGTAGAGTACATGTAAGATTGAGCATAGCGGTTAAGTCTGGGGTCAGAGAGTTGGAAAAAGAAAGGATGAGACTGTGTAGAAAATCGAGAGCACGAGCCCTTCTCAATGGAGAGGTTACGACGGAGAATTCGGAAGAGCGGTGTCCGCTGTAATAGAGAGAGTGACGCAACAATTCGAGGGCAGAAATAGATGGAAAGTGTTAGTAAGAGCAAAAGATTTTATAAGGCGAAAGGTCCTAAACACCACTTTTTCGAGGCATACCTTCTCGTTATTTATATAATATAATAGTAATAATAATAATATAGTATATTTAATAAAATTTGCTCGAAATCAACTCGAACTTTGTTTTATTATTATTATTTATTATTATTATTATTATTATTATTATTATTATTATTATATATTATTATTATTTTACTTTTGCTGCTTAATGTGCTTATTTTGTTTTAACAC
>SEYY01024369.1:0-2500 GCA_009176605.1 Armadillidium nasatum | reverse complement strand
TATTAATAATAATATTATTATTTTTATTGCTATTATTATTATTGTTATTATTATTATTATCATTAAAACAAGAAAAATATTTAACATATAATTTTATTTTTAATTATTTAATTCTTAATTAATAATTTTATTAAAAATAAATTATTTTTTAATGTTTTTGTCAACCTAAATTTTTTTTATTAATTTGTGTCCCGGGTTAAGAGAGTGGTGAAGATATTTAAAATATATCTATACTATTATTAACCCATTAAGAGTTCCTTTCCACATTGAGAGACAGGCCTAGCAAACCAGCTTTCATTTTCTGATCGAACAAACTCTAAGACTTGATTCGAAAATCCTTGCTCCGAGATCCTTAGTTTTCAGGATAGAAACAAAAGAAATGGAGCTGCATAATACATATTATTATTATTATTATTATTATTATTATTATTATTATTATTATTATTATTTATTATTATTTTTATTATTATTATTATTAGTTATTATTTTATATTATTTTTATTATTATTATTATTATTATTATTATTATTATTATTATTATTATTATTATTGTTTTTGTTGTTGTTGCTTTCTTACTCTTTTCAGAAATCACTTATATTACTCTCTCCTACTGTTATCTAATTGAGCAGATAATTCTAGAATGTTTTATTTTAAACTTAAAAACATCATTTACATTTCAATTTACCTACCCTTAATCTACTCTATTTCTTTCTCCTTTTTTTTTTACTCCTTGTCTACCACACTAGTTTATAATATGTCACAATTCCTTATTGTAAACTACCACACATATTACTCATAATCACATTTTTTTTTTTACTAATAATAATCAAACACGTGCCCTACTTTTAATTCAAATTACTTGCTACACATAATCTGCTATACCTCTTATACATATCCTACCACACTTTTTGCTTGTAATCTACCACACTACATACTAATTAAAATCAATCATATATCTTACTCATAATTTAACACATCAATTACCCAAAATCTGCAATACTTCTTACTCGTAATCTATAAAGGTAATCTACCACGTAATCTACCCTGTTAATTACTCTTAATCTAAAAACTTTATCTACCACGCAATCTACCCTGCTTCTTACTCGTAATCTAAAAACTTAATCTACCACGTAATCTACCCTGTTTCTTACTCGTAATATAAAAGCGTTATCTACCACATAATCTACCCTGCTTCTTACTCGTAATCTAAAAACGTAATCTACCCTGCTTCTTACTGATAATCTAAAAACGTTATCTACCATGAAATCTACCCTGCTTTTTACTAATGATCTACCCTACTTCTTGTTTCTCATTTCATTTCCATTCAATTAAGAATTTAGGACTCAATTTCCCATATTCCAAATACAAGTAATATTCGTCTCTATTCTTTCTATTGGAAATTTCTTTTATCTTTTTTTATACGAAACTTTAGTTTACAGATATTTTAGCTTTTTCGCTGATTTTTTTTCTTTTTAAATGTTCTTATTATTACCATTAATAATAATAAAAATAATAATAATAATAATAAAAATAACAATAATAATAATAATAATAATAATAATAATAATAATAATAATAATAATAATAATAATAAAAATAAAAAAATGCCTGTATTAAATGATTTTTATTCTTAAATAATGCCAACTCTTAAAATAACGTATTTAATTAACTACTACAGCTACATTTGACAGTTCTAATAACATTAATAATTTCACTAATACAGTAATGTTACTATTTATGTACATTCAAAATTAATAATATTATAATAATATTAATTGTTATGATAATAAATAATAATAAAATATAATAATAATAATAATAATAGTAATAATAATAATAATAATAATAATAATAATAATAATAATAATAATAATAATAATAATAATAATAATAATAATGGTTCGAAGGTGAAGGTCAAATTATTTATAAAGGAAAAACTCAAAAAAATATATATAAAAAAACAAATGGCTCTATTTGTATAGGTTAGATTAAAAAAAATAAAAAAGAAGCAAGAAGGAAAGAAAATTTTTTTACTTCCTTATTTATTTATTTATTTATTTATTTATTTATTAAATATTTATTTTTCCTTTTCCTAGAAGTGAGTGCTATAAATTCAAATTTAAACAAAACAGTAAAGCCATTTTGGAACAATGGATAATAAATTATAATTTTTTTTATAATATTTTTCAGATTTATCGGAAATTCTTTGTTTAGTTCATCGCTTGAAGGTCTTATAAATGATATAATCCAAGAGCATAATAGTTAATAAGGAAAGAAGATAATAGTATATGAAATTTTCACTATCTTGTTTTATTTGAATTATTTATTATAAACAGAGTAATAAATATATTGTAGTAAAAGTTTTAATAAAAAGAGCTTTTAATAAAAAGAAGCTTTCAATATCGGTGTTGATATCGTTAATTATGATATTGGAATTGATACCGGAATTTATGATATCTATACGTAGGCCTGCTCATATTTTTAATAGACTGTCCATCCT
>SEYY01024368.1:145000-147500 GCA_009176605.1 Armadillidium nasatum | reverse complement strand
ATATATATATATATATATATATATATATATATATATATATATATATATATATATATATATATATATATATATATATATATATATATATATATATATATATATATATATATATATATATATATATATATATATATATATATATATATATATATATATATATATATATATATATATATATATATATATATATATATATATATATATATATATATATATATATAATATATATATATATATATAGTATATATATATATATATATATATATATATATATATATATATATAATATATATATATATATATATATATATATATATATATATATATATATATATATATATATATATATATATATATATATATATATATATATATATATATATATATATATATATGTGTGTGTGTGTGTGTGTGTGTGTGTGTGTAAATTTATGGTTTCCCCTTCGTTTCACATTTCACGTGTATTAAATAAGAGTTGAGACGTAAACCGTTAAGAGAAATTGGATTCCGAACCACCCAAATGACTTTATCGCTCCTCGGATTTCGAACCTGCAAATTTTTTTCATGTTGCGAAGAACTTTTCAAAAATAAGCAATTTTACAAAAGAATAAATAACTAGATAACTAATCATATATATATATATATATATATATATATATATATATATATATATATATATATATATATATATATATATATATATATATATATATATATATATATATATATATATATATATATATATATATATATAAGCTGAAGAAAGGAAGAAGTTTAAAACAAAATCTTGACTTTGTTCTTTTAAGTGAATCTTCGATAAAATCTTCCATGAAAACGATTTTTCTTTTGTAGTGAAAATATTTTTTCCTTACATAAACTCTTTCAATCAAAATTAAATACACATAATTTCAATCGATTTCAACATAACATTTATAATATGGTTAACAATTTTATTAAAAATCACAAGACTTTCTTCCTCAGTTGTCATCAAAAAGTTAGTATTATGCATGAAAAAAAAATTTGATTAAACTTGCAAGCATATTTACTCTAATTTCGCAAATTATGTAAAAAATGAGTTCATTTAATTAATGATACTTGAAAAAAATGAATTTTCGAGAAGGCGAATTAGACCTTAACAGTGTGAGAGAACATCTAAAAATTGGCGAGACTCCCATAATTACATTGGTAGAAAGTTCTCAGGATTCAACTAATTACAGATTAAAACATTACAAAAGAAATCAAAGAGGAACTTAAAGAACAGAAGAATAATCACTGGATTTACACAGTGGTAAAGATTAAGAATATGAGTCAAATTGTCTCCTTAAAAGTAAAAAGAGGTTTTCTTATAAGCAATTTTCATGTCTATAAGGATTTCAAACCGATATGCGAAATGATTCGATTACGTATTGTCTGAGGTTTTCAGGATATTATCGATATTTCGAACTAAAACGCCGTATTACAAATTATAAAATACAATTTCAAAAAATAAATGAATCAATATATAAACATATTAAACATGGACATATAATTTAAAACTACAATTTTAAAAGTCTTCAAAATTGTTAAACGAATTATAGAAATTTTTTTTTATAAATAAATAATAATCCTGAAAATAAATAAAAATTAATAAATAATACGTATCAATCTTCTAATCGCCTAAATAAGTTTATTGGTGGTTGAGAATGTTCATTTTAACATTCATATACGATTATTAATTAGTTCTATGGATAATTTTCATTTTCTGCAGACGCAAATCTTTTCAGTTTAATTTTGAAAATATTCATCCACTGTTCATCCAGTAAGCGCAATTATCGTTCATAGTTGTTTTGGTACAGTACTTAATATTTAATACAGAATAATCAAATTTTCCTGCTAATAAAATGAAGTTGTTACTTCTCTCCAGTCCAAAAACGTAAAGAAGAAAATTTTAATAAATATTCGCCCGAATAAACTTTCCGAAAGGTAATTGTAATATATATAATATATATATATATATATATATATATATATATATATATATATATATATATATATATATATATATATATATATATATATATATATAGAGAGAGAGAGAGAGAGAGAGAGAGAGTCTTGTTTCTAACCTTGGAATGTACGATACTAACAATAAAAAAAAGAGGAAAAAAGAAACAGGTAAAAAATTTGAATTGTTTTCTTTCTTCCTTCTGTGTATGTGTGTGTGTGTGTGTGAATGTGTCCGTGTGTCTCCCTCGGGAGAAAACCTCGAAGGGAAAAGGGAATCTCGACATGCCTCTTCGTTTCAAATTAATTGTTTCAGGTTGACCATTTTTATTACTTTGTCAGTCGGACAGGTAAACTACTTCTCTATTTCATGCCCAAATATATAAATTTAGCTCCGAGTTTATATCATTTACTACAATTATCAAGTATGATGTATTAGTAAACGTATTTCGTTACCATATTCAGCCATACTTATTGCTTCCTTTTAATAATTCTCCTCTTTACACTATATATATAT
>SEYY01024368.1:120000-135000 GCA_009176605.1 Armadillidium nasatum | reverse complement strand
TTTTAATTAAAGAGAATTTCACTTGAAAGGGCGAAAAAAAAAAATAAATAAAAAAATAAATTCAAACTCAATACATAAAAGTGAAATTTGGGAAATATTATCAGAAGCTGCAACGGGATAAGGTAACGAAAGAGTTCATTTCCTGATGATTCTAATCGGTAAATTGCAGACACCGAAATGATCTATTTATTATATATTGATAAAAAAATCTTAAGCAAGTAGTAGCGAAATTTTACGAATAGACAACAAAAATGCGTTTTCTAATTCATTTATTTATATTTCTGTTCTTCTTTATTACAATGAGGTAAAAGAGTACGTATGAAGGTAAACACAAACAATTATTGGGAACCCTCTAACCGTTTAACACACACGCACACACACACACACACACACACACATATATATATATACTATATATATATATATATATATATATATATATATATATATATATATATATATATATATATATAAGTAGTATACCCCGCGCTATTGACGGGTGCCAGATTTAGCTACTTTTCAAAAAATCTGGCAACCTAAGCCAAACGGGATTTTGATTTGCAATGCAAATCACTCCACTCAAATTGACCTCACGCTCTTTCCTGACTCCATTTTGGGGAGTTCAACCCATTGAAATTGGCCTCAAGTCTGGGTGAACCTCCCCAAAAATGGTATCAGGAAGTTGCCTGAGTTTGCAAAATCGCTGCGTTCACCTCACTTTCTTTCCTGACCATTTTCTTTGCGGTTCAGTCGGTCTGAAATTGATTCGAACTTGGGGTCTGGGGGTCCGTGGGCCCGCATGGGTCCGTGAACCGACAAAGAAAATGTCAGGAAGGTCCCTGAGAATGCAGAATTGCACGCAAATGCAGAAAAGACCGTTGGAGACAGGTTGCCAGATTTTTTGAAAAGTAGCTAAATCTGGCACCCGTCAATAGCGCGGGGTATATACTTAATATATATATATATATATATATATATATATATATATATATATATATATATATATATATATATATATATATATATATATATATATATATATATATATATATATATATATTAGTATGGAATATATGTAATTATTTTATTTTTCTTCAAGATGTATAAATAATATGGTTCGTAAATCTGATAAACAGTTTTTCAACAAAAACAGCAAAATTTTCACCCATGCAACCGGATCATCGTAGTGATATACAGGGTGAATCAAATGTCGCGTACGTAGAGATTACTGACATATTGTTATATTTGTTAATAATGTGTTTGTAGTGAAATAACATTGATGATAAATTAACAGAAGGCGAATGAATCACATTGGTGTTAATGTATAAGCACTAAATTCTACGAAAAGATCAGTTGTAATAGATTTTAACATTTAGTATCGATGCGGTTCTCAGATCAGTCAATCGACAGTTAATTAGGAGACTTATTAAATATTCTGAAGAGAGTAAAGGAATTAATGATCTCTCTCAAAATGGAGGACCGAAAAGTGCAACCGATCCAGAAATTCTGACTTTCGCCATGACACATCTTGTAAACAACCAAAGGAAACTAACAAAGAAATTAAGTCAATAAATAAGTGTTCGTCAAACGGCTTATATATATATATATATATATATATATATATATATATATATATATATATATATATATATATATATATATATATATATATATATATATTATATATATATATATATATATATATATATATATATATATATATATATATATCAAGTTGAGATAGTTTCTTTCCTAGTGAACCTCAATCTAATTAGAAAGGCTAAAAAGTCAGTAGTAAAGGTTTCCATATACTCATTTAATACACTGTGAACGTTTCACACTGTATCTCGGACCGTCTTCAGCAAAAACTAAATTTTACGAATTTCTATTTTAACATACAATAAAAATATAAATTTATTAACTATATATAAAATATTGAAAATAATAATAATTACAATAAAATAATAAAAATAAAGTAATAATATTGATATTAAAATAACAAATAAAAACCAAGACCAAAATCGAAATTTAGCAACACCAAGAAATAATAAAAAGGCTGGACTATTTGGGAAAAAGGACTTCATCCGTGAGTGGAAAAGAAAAAAAAAATTGGAAGATTGATCATTTAAGGATGGGAAATGAGTTTTTATATATAAAGACTCTAATATCCTGCGATCAAGAAGGGAAGACGAATGTTGAAGGATATAGAAAAGAAAAGAAAAAGGGTGGGTATTTCCATGGTCTCTTATGGCAGAGTGTTCAGGAGAGCAAAAATTAAGGTCAGTTCTAAAGGAAACTCCTCTATGCTTATCAATCCTCACTTTTAATTGTAGACCAGTTTGGTCTACATAAGCCACATTACAGCTGGCACACTTAAATAAATAAATTATTGAGGATCTGAGAAGCATTGGGAAAGATTCCTTGTGTCTGAAGAAAGTATGAATTGAGAGGGAGTTATAATTTATAAGAATGAATTGGCATTGGTGGAAAGTAGCTTTAAGTATAGTAAGAATATTTCTATTGAGCTGGGATGCAAGTGATCCTATATATATACGGAAGTTTTAGATATATTTTTTGTTTAGGTTCAGTAGGAAAATGAAGAATGGGTCTGAAGATATTAGTGACAAACTCTTTAATACTTTTTTCCAATTGGAGCTTTGGGAATTAAAATGGAAAAATATTTTAATAAACTCCATCTTTGAATGGAACAAATGCCAATCAGAGCAAATTTTAAATGATCTAAATAACCTAGATCTTAAATCTGATAGAATTTTTTTGCATTGCTTCATGACAAGTTTTGATGTTGAATCTTTATATACAAATCTTCCTATATCTGAAACTATCAACATAATATTTAATGAATAATTTCAAAATAACCAAAACATTATGAAGAAGGATCATCTCTCCTTCACCAAATATAAAATTATCAATTGAAGATTCTATTTTAATTTTCGACGGGGAACTATATAGCCAAATTGATGATATGGCTATGGGCTCTCTTTTAGGTGCTGTCTTTGTAGATAGCTTTCTCTGCTGTAATGAAAAATAATGGATCAATCAAAGTCCTTCTCTATCGCCGCTACATAAACTGACTGATTCGTAGTTTTCAAGGAGAAAGTTCACACAAATATGTTTCTACGGTATATGAATGAGAGACTCGACAACAAGAGATTCACCATGGAAAAAGCAGTTAATAAGTCCATATTTTTTTTAGAAGTACGATATATGTTACGAATAATAATAACACAAAAAATTTATATAAAACTTCCGTTTAATAGGATCCCTTACATCCCAACTTAATATGCATATTTTTACTATACTTGAAGCTACATTCCCCTAATGCCAGTTCATTCTTATAAATTGTAACTCCCTTTCAATTCATACTTTCTTCAGACACAAGGAATCTTTCCCAATGCTTCTCAGATCCTCAATAATTTCTTTATTTAAATGTACCGGCTGAAATGCGGCCTATGTAGGTCAAACTGATCTACAATTAAGAGTAAGGATTAATAAGCAAAGAGGAGTTTCCTTTAGAACTGACCTTAATCTTTGCTCTCCTGAACACTCTGCCATAAGAGACCATGGAGATCTCACCCATTTTCTTCTTCTATTTCTCTATCCTTTAACATTCGTCTTCCCTTCTTGATCGTAAGATATTGAAGTCTTTATATATAAAAACTCATTGCCCATCCTTAAATGATCAAGCTTCTTTTTTTTTCACCCAGTGATGAAATCTTTTTTCCCAAAATAGTCCAGCCTTTTTAATATTTCTTGGTGTTGCTAAATTTCGATTTTAGTCTTGGTTTTTATTTGTTATTTTAATATCAATATTACATTATTTTTATTATTTTTTTGAAATTATTATTATTTTAAATATTTAGTTAATAAATTTATATTTTGATTGTATTTTAAAATAGAAATTCGTATAATTTAGTTTGCGTTAAAGACGGACCGACACAAGATTTGAAACGTTAATAGTGTATTTACCTTTCTAATTATATATATATATATATATATATATATATATATATATATATATATATATATATATATATATATATATATATATATATATATATATATATATATATATATATATATATATATATATATTTAGTGATGGATCGGATGTCATATTTTCTCATTTGGATGCGGATATAAAATTTTGTCAAGTACGGATGAGGATGTTTCGCAAATGCGGTTGCGGATGCTAATTTTGATGAGGATGCTCTTCAAATATATATATATATATATATATATATATATATATATATATATATATATATATATATATATATATATATATATATATATATATATATATATATATATATATATATATATATATATATATATATATATATATATATTATGTTCCCAACTTTGGTCGTGCGACACTGGAGTGCTGTAGACAGTGACCAATGGTACTGCAAAATTTTTATTTATATTATACACTGACTTTGAAAATTAAACGTTATTTTTAAATTTTTTTTTCAGTTTTTTAACTTTTACGAATTGATGTGAGTTTAGATTTTCTGAATTCACATTCACAAAAACTAAAAAAAAGGAGAAGAAAAACAAAAAGCAACAAAGAAAGAAAATTTCTTCAATATCTCTCTAAATATTAAGATGTGCAAATCTCCATTCAGTCAGAGTATGTCATTAGAACATTAGAAAATTGAATACTGAGCTTGGATTAGCTTCATTTGTTTTTTTTTCATAGCAATCAAAGTTTGTTGTTGTACAGTACAAAATTGCCTATTTTTGTTATCTTGAATTTTTGTTTTTTTCTTTGCTTAATTTTAACCATTTTATATTTCGAGAATTGTTCAATCATAAGAAGTGCGAATTACTTTAATACTGAAAGTCTCTTATTTTAATTTACATATTATATTTTGGAAAAGAGTTCTTAGCAAAAATGGTTTGGTGTGCTATTAAGATGCAAGGGTTCAGAGTGCCATCACTATAAAAGTTGAACAACGATGATATATATATATATATATATATATATATATATATATATATATATATATATATATATATATATATATATATATATATATATATATATATATATATATATATATATATATATATATATATATATATATATATATATATATATTTAATTATAATATAAAAGAAAAAAAAAAAAAAAAAAAAAAAAAAAAAAGTTTGGAAAAATTTTATTTTAAAAAAAAAAGTTTTTTTATATTAAGCATTTTCTTACATCAAATCAAGATTGGATTGGTTTTGTGATTTTGACACATTTTCAGATAACATCCATTATATAACTAAAGAAGAAAAACCCTATAATATATATATATATATATATATATATATATATATATATATATATATATATATATATATATATATATATATATATATATATATATATATATATATATATATATATATATATATATATATATATATCTTTTTAATATGGTTCTTATGGTACAGGTAAATAAAAATCAAATTTAATTGTCAATACAAACGTCAATGTTTTCATTATGCAAATCTGAAAATATATTTATTTAATAAGAGTGGGTCATCTTTAATGATGAAACTAAATTCCGTGTGAAACATACATTTCCTTAAGCTGCTTGTAGCATATCATGCTCAGTCTAGCAAGATTTTAATTAAAGTTTGCACTGTGTGTAAATTTCAATCAAGAGTTTCAATGTTTCAGAACCCCAAAGAAATTTTAGCCGAATGAAAAAGAGACGCAGGGACTTTATTTTAGTTTCTAAATTCACATACTCGCGGTACTAATTTTTTATATTATTTTGTGTGATAATGAGTTCCATTATTTTTTAGTTCAATTAATATTATTTTAAGACTATATACCAACATTTTTACAGGCAGTCACTGTATATCTTTCATACCTTGAATTCAACAAGTATCCACCAGCGATATATATATATATATATATATATATATATATATATATATATATATATATATATATATATATATATATATATATATATATATATATATATATATATATATATATATATATATTTCAATTTTTCGCAGATGAACGCTTGCTAGTGTAATTTATCAAAAATTGAATTGTTGCGTACTGAAAACAAATTTATATTCGAGTAAAATTGGAGAAAGTCTTTCTTGCAATTCAAAATAATTCAAAGACCAAAATCCAATCATACACCTTCTTTTATACTTGAAAAAAAAAAAAATCTATGAACATAATTATAAGATGCATACGGACACTAAAATATTATATATATATATATATATATATATATATATATATATATATATATATATATATATATATATATATATATATATATATATATATATATATATATATATATATATATATATATATATATATATATATATATAGTCATCTGGGTAAAGTGAACACTACCACCTGACTATCTTTTCAGTTATTTACTTTCAAATTATCAAAATTTTATGAAAATTTTATGTAAATTTTATGAAAATTTTATGTAGTTATTACATGTTATTTAGTTAATTAAGGCGAAATATCTTTATTTTTTTTTACATAAATAATGTAAACAAATTGATATTTGGTATTTGTAAATAAAAAAAATTGCCAAAATTTGGATAAAATTTTGAAAATTTTTTAGCAGGAAATAGTAAGCCCGATAGTTAAAAAAAACAACAAAAAGAACAAAAAAACAAAGATGTATCGTAAACTTTCAAAATAACAGATAAATTTAGATAAAATTAGAATTAGCTTCTATGAAATTCATTTCTTTTAAAGACAAATTTATAGCAAAAAACATATTTTTAAAATTAAATGTCTCTAATCATTTATTTTTCCTTTTAAATACATTTATCCCTATAATCATTTATCAATGTTATGCATAAAAAATAGTACTGCAATTGAGAAAAATAACAAAATTTACCGTATTTAATAACAGATGGTAAGAAATTAGAAGAAAGAGTGCTCAAAAAGACACAATTGTTCATTCTCTTCTCTTTACTGAGGATGGATTTCTTATAAGAGAAACTGAAACAAGATTTAATTTCCCTCTTGAAAATAATGCAAATTTTTTTTCAAGGAAAAAAAGGATGCGCAGGTCTTTAAGAAACCTGCCAGAGGAAATATAAGTGCATTAGAGTTTGGACAGAGTGTAAATAGAGTGATTCAAGACATAAGACATAATATTATAAATTAAGAAACTTTGAACATTCAAATTAACTTACATTAAATCATCTGCTATATATATATATATATATATATATATATATATATATATATATATATATATATATATATATATATATATATATATATATATATATATATATATATATATATATATATATATATATATATATATATATATATATATATATATATATATATATATATATATATATAGAGAGAGAGAGAGAGAGAGAGAGAGAGAGAGAGAGAGAGAGAAGAAAAAATACGAACTGTTCACTTTTACAGTCATTTTTGTCATTTTTTATTTTTTTTTTTTTTTTTTTTAAATATCTCAAAAATATTTTTCAACAATTTTTTAACATTTTTTGCCTAAAAAAAGTTTGAATGTTTGTAATATTTTCAGACAATTGCTTCAATAAAATTATATTCTGAAATTTGGAGCTTTGGCAAATATTTTACTTTTCAAAATTACTAAAAGTGTTTACTTTACACCAGATGATGGTATATATATATATATATATATATATATATATATATATATATATATATATATATATATATATATATATATATATATATATATATATATATATATATATATATATATATATATATATGAGGGAGAGTCAAAAAGTAGGCGGAAAAGTGTTCCTGTGCAAACACGTCGATCATTTTTCACGATTAAACATGATTGATCATTTCTCCAGAATAAAATGACAATATCCAACAAGTTATTTAAAAATAGGATATTATCATTATTACTATTATTATTATTATTATTATTATTATTATTATTATTATTATTATTATTATTATTTTATTATTACTATCATTAATTTTATTATCAGTGTATCCGAAAATTCTTAGCTGGGTTGTCATACCATTGTTAGAATTATAGTTGCTATTACTATTATTATTATTACTAATTTTATTAGATGTTTGTATTTTAATTAGCATTAATATTATTTCTTTTCCTATATTACAGGCATCATAATAGTATTTACTTATTATTAAACAAATTTGAAGATTTATTTTTCTATTAAACTGTGGGGCTTAATAGTGACAAATAGACCATTTTCAGACAAAAGTAGACCTTTTTTCAGAGAACTGTACGGTCACGTTATTATTATTATTATTATTATTATTATTATTATTATTATTATTATTATTATTATTATTATTATTATTATTGTTAGTAATACAGGACCTAATGTATTATTGCAAAATTGTAAATGTACATTCTACGACTAAAAATTTTTTGAATTATGAACTAAAATATGTTAAAATTTTCACTAGAATCAGTTTTTAATGAAGATTCAAAACGTTTTGCTGAAGGTAATTTCCAGTTTATGTTTTGTACATAGCATAACGTATGTGGTAGCGAATAAAACCATGTGTGAAGTTTCTGGGATCTATTTTCATAAATAAAGGTAAATAGGTAAAAACCTGACAAGTGCGAACTTGTGTATATTTCTTTTCATTTACTCAAAGCTTTTGCTACTAAATATCTTAAATAAAATTTAAAGACCTCATGAACCCAGCTTGAACAAATGTGAAATTATATATATATATATATATATATATATATATATATATATATATATATATATATATATATATATATATATATATATATATATATATATATATGTGTGTGTGTGTGTGTGTGTGTGTGTGTGTGTGTGTGTGTGTGTGTGTGTGTGTGTGTGTGTGTACGTACGCGATTACTGACATGTGTCTTAAAGGTCAATATACCAAAAAGATTTCACGCAAATATTGTTTTTATTATTTTTAACATAAAAAATAGTTACGATCATTTAAAAACTGAAATTAACAATTAAAAGATTATTAAAAGAAGAACGAACAAACAAACAAACAAAGTAAAATTGAAGAGAGAAATCAGGCCAATGGGCAAAATGAATTTCTTCAATTTTTATCTCACAAATTTCGAAGGCAAGAATACAGAAAACTATTATACGCTAAAGGTGAGAATAATAAATAGTTTTGAAAATATTGTTTTTAATTTTCTTTTTAATCTATAAATTTATGTAAATTCTTTAAATTCAAATACAGTATCTTATACATTATTAATTAAAAAATGTAACATTAGAAAGTTCAAAATCTTACATTTGAAATTTAATATTTTGTGAGAATTCTTTTGTAAATAATTTCCCTCATCGCGTTGGTGTAAAAGAAAGAAAAAAAAACTCAAAATATGTCGTACACATACGATAATATTTCACCTTCTTACAGTAGAGTAAATGGTAAGGAAACTAGTAAACTAAGGGGTCAAAACCTTAGATTTAAAAGGACAAAAGCCCCATTAAAAATTGGGGCACTCTCACATCAGACATTTCAATTTGTAAGGAAGGGAATTAAAAGTCAATTAAATAAGTTTTCAATAAGCAAATGCTCAATATATTTATTTTATTTCCCTTAACAATTTGCAGCCACCCATTTATAGGCACAATAATCTCTGGTCAAGTGCGCAATAAAAATAGATGTTTTAACTTTAATTTAGCAAAAGCTTTTTACAAAAGACATTAAAAACTTAATTCAATAAAGGATATATATATATATATATATATATATATATATATATATATATATATATATATATATATATATATATATATATATATATATATATATATATATATATATATATATATATATATATATATATATATATATATATATATATATATATATATATATATATATATATATATATATATATATATATATATATATATATATATATATATATATATATATAATGCAGAAATGGAAATGTACACTTAACAGGAGAGTGAACAACCTTTTAAATAATTATGTGGAAAGAGACTGATTGCGTCATTAAGTAAATAAGAATACTGGTCCTTCGTTGTGTTTGCAGAGACATTTATGTGACAGAAGGAAATGTAAAAGAAATTATCTTGCATAAAACACGATCTACAGTTTACTCTCTGACAAATTATCGGAAAATGAAAACAGGTAATTGAAGAGATGGAATGCGAGGCTCAAATTCAAATAAAATCACTTTTACATTATTTGCTAAATCATTTGTCGCTTCTAAAAATAAAATTATTATTTTTTTTTTTTTTTTTGGGGGGGGGATATTTTCGATGTTTTTAATTTTATCAATTTAGTGGAAGGAATTAAATGACAAACATATGGAAACCATTAATTACATTCAAATTTTACAGCAAAATGTTATATACAAGAAATTTGTGAGAAAATAAATAAATGTATATAATAATTAATAAAAATATATTAAATATAAAAAAGTTGCGAACAGAACCGGTGGTTAGTCTGCGGTTGGCCTCTGAAAATTGTCTCGATCACGAACCAAACATATCTCAGACCTTGTCTATCATAAGGTGAATTTATATGTCAACAAAAAATATTATGTACATAAATAATAGTAGTAAAAATGATGAAAATACAAATGAAAGTCTCGTACCCATTTTATATATTAATTTTGATTTATTAAATGCAGTTTTGGAAGTGCACATAAAGGTAGCCATCAAATTACGAAACAAAATATAGGGCAGCTGACAGTGACAAGTTCCTTTCCTGACCAAGACCATCAAAACAAATTTAAAAAGACATGCATAAATGTATATTTAGGCATCCGAAGCGTCTAAAATATTATGCGTATGGGCTGAAGGTAATAAACTAACAAGAAGAAAGCCAATCATTAGAAATTGTCTCCAACGGCAAAAATGGACCACACAAGATGAGATGCATTTTATTTATATGTGTTCAGGATGAGTTCTCATTTCCATACGTGGAAAAAAAATCCCTCACATATAAGCAGCCGCAAAATACACATAAAACATCTGCACATACACACATTATTCCATAATTACATAAAAAATGTCTTTTCTTTGAGGCGAATTTGAGCAAATTTTTGTCTGTACACAAAATGACTTGCAATCTATCTCAGATGTTCAAAAATGTGATAAATATTTTTTTTTCATTTTAGAAGAGAAATAAAATGTAAAAAAAAAAAAAAATATCAATAACAGCAACAGTAATTAAAAAATGATAAATGAAGCGAAAATTATTTTTTTAAAAATAAAATTCACATTTTTCGGGGATTTTATTAATGGACGCCAGAAATAAAAAAAACAAAAAGGAGAAAAAACTTAATATATCACGTATATATATATATATATATATATATATATATATATATATATATATATATATATATATATATATATATATATATATATATATATATATATATATAGTGTGTGTGTGTGTGTGTGTGTTTACTCTGTACCTCCAAAGACGTGGGTGAAATACATAAAAATGGTAAAAATGTATCTATCTTTTATGAACTGACTCCAGATTGATTCAAATTGCCATTCGTTGAGTTTTGACCTCGAGAAATGTGTTATTATTCCCTCTCGACAATTTCTCTTTTTCATTTTCAGTAATTCTTCAAAGCCGTTAATCCTTAGGGCAAAAAATTAAAAGAACTTTTTAGCTGTATTATTACAGCTATTTATATTTAAAGGATTTATTACTTTCTTTGTGCTTGTTTTAGAAGTTTGGCTTTAATATTCAAAAGTAACAACATCATACTCTATTATATACTTAAAAATCACTGAGTCTAAGCAGGGGTAAGTAACCTATTCATTATCTTCCGAAATAATCATCGCGTAACCCAAAAAAAGAATCGTCACTCCATTAAGGCAAAAGTTGGAACGAAGCATCTGTTGAAGGTATCCATCACGTAAAAAAGAAAAAGAGAATGAAAATGTTTTCAGAAAATAAGAAAATATATTCAGAATCAATTCTCCGCGCCATCTGTTATCAGCTTCGACATCGAATTTAAACACTTCCATTTTTCATTCTTTCACACACGATCGCATGACATGAAACTTCAAACCAAAAGGTTTCCATTTTCCAAAAAGAAAAAGAGAGAGAGAGAAAAAAAGGAGTTTCCATAGACTAAAAATAGTTTTTCTCATGACATTTTCCGCTTGGTTTCGTACGATTATTTTTGGCAGAATATATGAATATAGAAATAGATAGCTTGGGAGGAATATCGTTATCTAATTTTTATTTAAAATACAAGTCAGGCACAGACCTGTCAGGTAGGAATCGATAAATTAGTTAATAACTCTCATCTTGAGGTAGGAATCGATAAATTAGTTAATAACTCTCATCTTGAGTATATATATATATATATATATATATATATATATATATATATATATATATATATATATATATATATATATATATATATATATATATATATATATATATATATATATATATATATATATATATATATTGTAGCGTAATCATTACTGCATACTATTTTAAAAGCTTAAATAACAATGAAGAAGATATTAAAAAAAGAAAACAAATGAACTTTCTGAGTGAGAAGTTTTTCTTTATGAAAAGATTTTTCATTTGAAAATTTAAAAACATTTTTACTTACACGGAGAAAAATTATCCGTTATTAAATGCAAATTAAATTTTAAACAAAGGAATATTTATGCCATATGTTTCAATATTAAATATCAAAAGCTTCATCTACCCAAATGGACTTTAAATTCTTCAACAATTCAACGAATTCACACCTAAGCGCTCAACTCTTAACTTACAATAATAATAATAATAATAATAATAATAATAATAATAATAATAATAATAATAATAATAATAATAATAATAATAAACGTGAAAATAATTATATTCGTCTCTTTTAGACAGCTAAGATGCTTATGGACTTCAAATTATACACACACATCGTATATATGTATATATATATATATATATATATATATATATATATATATATATATATATATATATATATATATATATATATATATATATATATATATATATATTATATATATATATATATATATATATATATATATATATGAGAGATAGAGAGAGAGTGTGTGTTCCTTCTTAGGTGCGTTGTTACAAGATCGAATAGTGATTATTAAAGAAACAAAAAATAATGGAAAACAATAAAATGAGTAAACAAGTGATTTAGAGACCACTTATTATGGATAACTGGATTGATTTGCGCGCTTCTTTAGTTTTACATCGTAGGAAATAGTGAGGTATATATATATATATATATATATATATATATATATATATATATATATATATATATATATATATATATATATATATATATATATATATATATATATATATATATATATATATATATATATATATATATATATATATATATATATATATATATATATATATATATATATATATATATATATATATATGACGAAATGGCTAGAAATCCGGCCCTTTAAATTACAGCTTGCAACAACTTTAGGATCAGCATTGGAGACCATACCTCCGAGAAGCATAATTTTCTGGACGGTTAAAGGAAGAAAGTGTTCAGAGATTGGATGGAAGACGATTCTAGTTCCAATGAAAGGGTAAAAGCCATACCCGGGAGTTTAAAAACTCAAGAACTAGCAATGAAACCAAGTAGCCGAAAAACATGATATTTTAGAGCGAGAGTCTCTTAGAGAGGGAATTTTTAAGAGCAGATGGAGAAATATGTTGGTCACACTCACAGGGTGAAGAGGGTGAAGACTATTCCTGGAAGTGGATAAAGATATATATATATATATATATATATATATATATATATATATATATATATATATATATATATATATATATATATATATATATATATATATATATATATATATATGAGTATGTGTGTGAGAGTGGTTTTCATACACACCTTGTATCATTTTATATATTTGTTATAATTATTATGGACAATGACGCAGCTTTTCTCTGAGAAACATTTAATGTTCGTAAATCAGACAAATTTTTGTTCTGACCATATTTGTTGTTCTGCTATTAAACACCTGATTTAGAAGAACACAATTGAGAGCTTCCCATTCCACGAAGACACTAAAAGGTTTCGTGATTTTCTAAACTTTTAATGAGTCTCAGAGTAAGTCGAAAGGGAATTTTCTTCTGCTAAAAGGGAAGAAATAGCTTTTAACGAGCTCTATTTCAGCAAAATTTCTGAGTGTAAATGAAAACCATAAAAATAGTGTAATTGGATTTCTTCTTTACAGTTTTTAAAATGTATATTTAAAAATAAATATGTCTGGAGGAGGTTTTCTACATTGAATTACATTGTCACTATATGAGTTGATTGTTATCTTTAAATAATTATCTTTACTAGTTAGGTATTATTAAAGGAAATTGCTGGATTTTAACGTTTAGTAAGGTGATAATGATGGAGTTTCCTAACACTCTGGTACGGTTTGTTTTCTAACCACGTTTTCTTGTAAGAATCGTGGGATAAGCGTGGACTAAGCAGTATGACTTGTATTCGCAAGGAAAACTGAAGAGATCGCGCGACCGTTTCTTCTAAAACTTTGTAAAATTGTCGTCTGTCTTGCCTTAAGTTGAATGATCTCTTTAAGATTGAGAACGGATGAATGACTTTACGTACTCGAGTGTCGAAGGAAAACTCAATATATGCATTTTTATGAAGCTTTATGAAATGATTTTTTATACAAACATTTACATAAATACAATTATGGAAATTTTTAGAATTATAACTTTTATGTTACAAAATGAGTGTTATTTTATTTACATATAAAAAATAACTGTTCAATGTGGGGGCATTAAATATTTTGACTTTTGCATATAAAGAAAAAAAGAGGATTTTCTTTCTTTATTCCATTCACTCGCAAATTAAGAACCACATAAAGAGAACAACAATGTTGATGTATTTATCCGCATTTAAAAAAAAAATATTCTCATGTTTGCAACGATAA
>SEYY01024368.1:115000-117500 GCA_009176605.1 Armadillidium nasatum | reverse complement strand
GTTATTTTTGTTTATTTTGAATTAAATTTTGTACAAGGTTTCTCAGTGATTGTTAACCATAAAATAGCAGTAAAAAATTTGTAACAGTTCACTTCTTCTACAACACGAGCGTTTTATAACAAATTATTAATAGTCGTATTAAATAGTCATCAATATATAATTTATATAAAGTTAGTGATGAGAACTCATTCATTATACCAACGTAGCAAGTACAGCATGGACAGGAGAAAAAAATCTTATCGTATTAATTAAAATCTACCAGGTAACTGAAGTACCGATTTTTTTAATACCTCCTCTGGTAGGCAAAGGTCAGAGGCCTATCGATTTCCACCAGAGGTGGGAAATGACAGAATCAAGGGCGATTAAAGGAGAACATGTCCCGATACATGGCATTTGAAGTTAAAAGAATTTGAGAAAACAGATAAAGATACTGTGTTTCAGACTTTACCGGTTGAGTACATGTAAGAATGAGTATTGCGGTTAAATCTGGAGGCGGAGAGTTGGACAGAGAAAGAAGAAACTTTATAGAAAGGCGTGTAGCACGAGCCCTTTCCAAAAGAGGATATGCAACGGGAGAGTTTAGAAAAGCAGTGTTTGTTGTAATAGAAATAATATAGAGAGAGTGACGCAACAATTCGAAGAGCAGAAACGGTATTGGAAAGAGTAAGTGAGAGCGAAAGAGTTTATAAAACGAAAAGACCTAAACTCTACCTTTACCAAGCCAAGAGAGGAACCACCCCAGATGTGTCAGGCGTACTCCATACAGAAGCGAACAATGCCCCTATAGCATTCCCAGGAATTTGAAGCAACCCGGATGAAGAAAAAAATTACGGAGATGCCTCAGAGCACAAAACCTCTTAGTAGTTTGTTTAGAAAAATAAATATTGTGATCTTTCCATGAAGATTACGAGGAAAAAAAAAAAAAAAAAAAACACTGAGAATATTTAGGATAGACAAAGGTTTGACTTGTTTGCTTTCGAGGAAGTTTCACAGTTATGTGGAAGTTTGTATCGAGTAGAGAGATGGAGGAATTGATTTTTGAGGCATTCAAAATGACCATGTTTTCTCTGCCCCAATTAAAAATACGAGAAAGATTAGAGGTCAGTTTGCTCCAAGGTCACCCTTCTTGCGTCAATTAACTGCTTTTGGGAGGAACGTCTTTCAAAGTGAAAGGAGTAATGAAGGGTGGAGTCATCGGTATAGGAGTGGATAGGATTATGGTAAAAGAGGTAACAGAGAGAAGGTCATTAATGAAAAGTAGAAAAAAAGTTCCTGAGGAACATCACTATTTATAGATTTAAAGGAAGAACGGTGGCAGTCTACAATAGTTGCTATAGAATGACCAGAAAGGAAATCGGAGAGAAGGTCAAAGAGAGAAGGATAGATTTCGAAAGAGAAAAGTTTGGAAATTAAAGCTTTGTGCTAGACCCTATTGAAGGCTTTCGATACGTCTAGCATTTCAGTACTGAAACACCGAAGAGCGGAGGACCAAAAGTCAGAAAAAAGGGAAAGATCACCAGTAGAGCTTTCTTTACGAAAGTCACACTGACGATCAGAGATAGATATGTTTCCAGATCTCCCTGTTAAGGATAGCTTCGAAAACCTTTGAAAGAAAATATTTTAATGAAATAGGACGACAGTTAGAGGGCTGAGGGGGGTCCACCTTCTTCGGTACAGGTTGAATGAGCGCATGTTTCCAGCAAGAAGGAAAAGTTGAAGTAGAAGTACAAAGACGAAATAGTTTACCAAGGCAAGGTGCAAGCTCGGAAGCACAAGTTTTGAAAACCACAGGAGGAATACCATCAGGACCATATGCCTTCTTAGTGTTCAGCTCAGAGAGAGTAGAAATGACGTCTTTAGAAGAAATTACAATATTAGGCATAAATGAGTTGTAAGGGTTGAAAGAGGAGGAATAGCTCCGGAATCGTCTAAGGATGAATTAGTAGCAAAAAATTTGATCGAAGAGTTCAGCTTTAGTAGAAGGTAAAACAGCAGTTGCGCCATCAGAAGATACTACAGAAGGGAAAAAGGAAGAAGCAAAGTTAGAGTTGACATTTTTTGCAAAATTCCAGAAAGGGCATGAGGAGGAGGAACCAAACAGATTACTGCATTTATGACGGAGAAATGAGTTTTTGGTATCTCGAAGGATAGATTTTGCACGATTCCGGGATGAAATATAAAATTACAGTTGAATGAGTTTCTGGAATTTGAAGACTACAGCATTACTGCGACGGATAGCACGAGGAAAAGTAGAATTAAACCTAGGTTTGTTAGGTTTAGATGAAGGGAAAGAATTTGGAACGTACGCCTCCATGCCGGAGAAAATCACCTCGGTTATGCGCTCTGCACAATCCGAGGAACCCCTTCCACGGAAACAGTAATCATTCCATTTGAAATCAGAGAAGTACAACCGAAAGTTAGACTAGTTGGCAGCACCAAAGTGCCAGAAAAGTCTAATCGCAGAAGGCTGGGGGCGTTCTTACGGAAAACTTGAAGAGAC
>SEYY01024368.1:100000-110000 GCA_009176605.1 Armadillidium nasatum | reverse complement strand
CAGCACGATCACCTGACCTAACTCCACTAAATTAATACCTTTGGGGACACATGAAATAGCTTGTCTATACAGTGATAGTTAATAATCTCAATACAGAGAATACAGAGAATATTTAATATTGGAAGTGAAATTGGGTTGAATCCTCAAATACTGAAGGATGCGTCAAACTCCAGCTCCATCATGTATTACTCCTCGTACTGTAATTGCTGTGAAATAAAAAGTGTTCTTTCTGATTTTTTCTCATGTTACCTCATCAACCTGTAACTCGCTACCTCTCGTGAATCAGACCGATGTTAATATAACCTTTTTCACTTAACATGCCTTCTGTAATACACCCTTAAAATTTGACAGATTCCTCCCGGGGCACTATATATATATATATATATATATATATATATATATATATATATATATATATATATATATATATATATATATATATATATATATATATATATATATATATATATATGCAACAATGCAATTGCACGGTATATTAAGAAGTATAGGGTTAAGAATAGCTTTGCTCACTTATTATGTTTATTTCTTAAGCCTAATAGTACAGCACAGTCAATTGTTCATCACCTTAATTAATAAATTATCTTCACTACACAGGACTTAGGCAGGGCTAATAATCATAAATTCTACAGTTTATGAGCATTCATTACATAAGTATTGAATTTAAAGCACTTCAAACCCACTTCATTCCCTTTATAACAAGCCCTTTTTCTTTCTTTTGGATAGCGGTGTTTCAACACAACTTCCTAGGCACGTTGTAATGGCCTCACTAACTGTCGCTTCTGCCTTCTTCCCTTGGCCCTCACTCCTTTCGAATTGACCAATCACGTTCGGTTTTAATATCACCTGATATAAGTTCGAGGGTCGTGTTTCATTTCAAAAATATAAATATATATATATATTATATATATATATATATATATATATATATATATATATATATATATATATATATATATATATATATATATATATATATATATATATATATAATATATATATATATATATATATATATATATATATATATATATATATATATATATATATATATATATATATATATATACTATATATATATATATATATATATATATATATATATATATATATATATATATATATATATATATATATATATATATATATATATATATATATATATATAGAGAGAGAGAGAGAGAGAGAGAGAGAGAGAGAGAGAGAGAGAGAGAGAGAGAGAGAGAAAGTCAGGTACGGTCGGGCACAGGTGCGCGTACACAAACTCGAGCTGTACATTTGACACACGCTTGCGAAAATAACGCCGATATAGGAAATATCTGTTACACTGAAATATAAACCCACACTTCAAATACAATTGTACATTTTTCACGAAACAAAGTATACTAGATGATAAATTTTTTGATACCAACGACGACAAAGGTAATTTTAAATTAATTTGATACAATAAGGTACATCTACTAAAATCGTGAGTACAATAATTTTACTAAACTTTACTATTTAGGTCAGGGGTGTCAAACGACGAGAAATCACGAAATCTATGTTTGTTACAAAAAGAGCTGAAATTGAAGAAGAAAGTCTTCAAAACTTACCAGTAGTGCCTGAGAGAAATAAATTTTCTCCATTTTTGAAAACGCATTATATTTTCCGAGAGAAGATAGTGTGCGAGTACAATTAGTTAGAGAGAGAGAGAGAGAGAGAGAGAGAGAGAGAGAGAGAGAGAGAGAGAGAGAGAGAGAGAGAGAGAGAGAGAGAGAGAGAGAGAGAGAGATTGGCTCATAGATAGTAAAATAATGTTGTCAAATAAAAAATTCACATTTTAAATGCACATAAATGGATAAGACAAGACCAAAAGAAGTTACCAAATTTAAAATTTACTAATTAATACAATAGAAGCTATTAAAAATTAATACCTCATATTCTCTCTTGGCCTTTTTCTAGTTTACACATAATATTATGTTTCTCCTACTAAACGGATGAAAATAATTAAGTAAATTACTTTTAAATTTAAATCTTGATGATTCTGTCAACAATTCCACAAACAACTTTAGACCATTCCGAATAAAGGTTCATTATTTTATCATAAATAACGAAGAACTTTATTCGGATGCAAGAATAACTCATTAATTGTAATCTTTTACAATTATGCAGGTAAAATGATGATAAATGATATTAAATTGTCAGCTTTTGAAAACGAAAAAATGGCTGTTTTTTACTGGGTGTGGTAAAAAAAAATAAAAGAAAAGAAACAGGTCGTATTTCTCTCTCTCTCTCTCTCTCTCTCTCTCTCTCTCTATATATATATATATATATATATATATATATATATATATATATATATATATATATATATATATATATATATATATATATATATATATATATATATATATATATATATATGTGTGTGTGTGTGTGTGTGTGTGTGTGTGTGTTAAACAAAGCACTGCGACTCAGCATGACCAAGAAAAAGTCCCATAAGTAAGTCAGAACCAATTAAGTTATGCCTTAAGTCATAAATGTTTTCGCAATAAAATAAAAATTTATATATATTTTTCTTAGCGCAATAAAGCGAATCAACTGATGATGCTTTCAGCATTTCAGATAACTTCTATAATTAAGTTACCCAAAAAGAACAAAAAATAAAAGAGAAGAGTGAAAATTGGTGAATTTCAAAAGGGTGTAGTTAGAATGTCATCGACTCTCTGCTGCTCGTTCTTTTTTATAATTGGACTCGAGAGAGAGAGAGAGAGAGAGAGAGAGAGAGAGAGAGAGAGAGAGAGAGAGAGAGAGAGAGAGAGAGAGAGAGAGAGAGAGAGAGAGATGCACTTTGATTTCAAGAAATGTAATTAAGAATAAAAGTAAAATTGAAAGAAAATTCTCTGTTTGGAGAGGAGAGCTCATTTCACCTGCTGCTGCTGCCTCTATTAAAAGCCTTTCTCTAACTGTCGAGCTCCTTAATTGCTTTAATCGAAGAAAAGCATCTGTCCCAAGACGTTCTTCTGAGAACAAAATCTGATACAGACTCCACGTTAATTAACTCTAATATCTTTATAGAAATCTTTCGCTCACGAACTCTTCACTTTTCTTCGCTCGTATCGACCTAAATATCGATTTATCTACCTTTAAAAAAGTCAAACTTTAGAATTATTCACACACAGTATAAATAAAACCAATATAATAAATATGTTAGAATGTCTTTAAAAGAATTATGTTAAAATTTTATAAAACTCAATTACTAATATTTTTTATTTTATTTTAGTAAAGCTGAACCCCTCCCTCTCTTTTTTCATTATAATATATATATATATATATATATATATATATATATATATATATATATATATATATATATATATATATATATATATATATATATATATATATATATATATATATATATATATATATCTATATATATATATATATATATATATATATATATATATATATATATATATATATATATATATATATATATATATATATATATATATATATATATATATATATATATATATATATATATATATATATATATATATAATGTTGCGAACAGTGTAGGAAGCAGCATTGAAAGCAATTAATAATTTACATTTAACAATGATGATAAAATGAATAAGCAAATAAATATATTAAACAAATATCGTTTCGTATTTATTTCAAAATCCATTTTCAAATTACCTAAAAGGAAAAATAAATAGATTAACACAGAGAATAAATAAAAACATAACTTCACAAATCGAAATTTACAATTAAAGTTAAGGTAGAGCGCATAAAAGGATGACTGGTTATACGATAAGGTAAAGTTAAATGAACATCCTAAAGGATCAAACAGTACCGAATAATGAACAAATTAGTTGGTTGAAGACAGTAAAAATAGGCAAGTTATTGCTTAGAAAAATTAAATAAGTAAATAATTAAATATATATACAAATATTGAAAAATTTATAAAATATCATGCAATTAATAGTGGCTGAGGATGTAGAAGAATTTAAATGAGGTTTTAAACACTTAATGTATAGAGATTCCAAAATCTTTCTGTCAGAGTCATAGGGACTAGAAGCTAAAATATTAAAATCTGTGGAGCGAAATGGGTGGTCGTTTGAGTGAGAATGATAGCAGATGGCTGAGATTTCAGGATTGGAATACGGAAGTTGTGTTCTGAAGGATGTACCGAAATGCTTATGAATCCTAAGTTGCAGTTGTAGGCCTGTCTGGCCCACATAGCAGGAGTCACATCCTGCGCACTTAAAACCGTATACAACAGAGGACCTCAGCATTGTTGGTAGAGTATCCTTATATTTAAAAAAAAGACAATTGAAAATGAATAAACACCGTACGGTGAAAATTAATTTGTGGAAAATGATTCTGCAATGTGAAATGAAATTCTTTATTAAGAGAAGAGGAAAGTGAGCCAAGGTATGGAATCTTAAGGTATAAATTAAGTTTAGGGACCGTCGTGATGGGAATATCGGTCTGTAGATGTTCGAAATAAACTTGTTGATGGATAAATCCATGAGTGATGAAGGGGAAAAGTTGAATGTAAAAAAACTTTTAAGAGAGTTTCAGGTGGAAAGACCACCAAGAAGAGGTGATATGGAAAACTCTGTGTAAGAAAGTAGAGATGGTAGATTTGTACGTGAATGAGGTTGCACTGTGATAATTAAAACCGAGTAAAGAGGAAGAAGGCTTGCGGTAGACAGAAGAGGAAAAACCATCTGAGGAATGGGATATAAGAATATCTAAAAAGGGCAGAGAGTTATTAACTTAGTCTTGGCGAGAAAATTGAATATTTGGTTGGAGATTATTGATATAATCGAAGAACATGTCGGATTGATGTTTGTTCCTGAAAATCAAAAAACAATCATCAACAAAAATAAAGATATTTGCGAAAGAGGGGCCTAGGACTGAACCCATTCGGTTATATCAATAATCGCCACCTCAATATTCAATTTTTTGGCCTGATGTTTAATGTTTTTGATCTGCGAGAGGGTTAGCAGACTTTATATATATATATATATATATATATATATATATATATATATATATATATATATATATATATATATATATATATATATATATATATATATATATATATATATATATATATATATATATATATATATATATATATATATATTTTTTTTTTTTTTTTAAAAAAAAATTATTTCAATTTTTTTTTTTTTTTACTGTACGAGACCGAAAAACAGAAGTTGTTTTTCTGGTTCGTTACTTTTTATTTGGTATATTGCTCTTATTATGTTCTGTCTGACTGGCTGGATCAGAACGACGCTTGCAATGTCAGTAACTGTACAATGCGATGGCAAAAGTCGCGGAGGCAACCATGAGATAAATGTTTTGGGAGTGTCAGCAGAACCAGCGAGGTGGAGGACCATTTTTCTTAGATGACGTGATGAACTCCTAGAAGCACGTCAGCTACCAAAAGTCCACCAAGATGAAGAAGTAGGATCTTGTCAATGTCATTTTGAAAGATAACTGGAACAATGATGACACTCTGACGGATATGGACTTCCGCAATAAATCAGACCTGATGAACGTGCCTGTCAAATACAACAGGGCCATCTCTTTCAGTGCCTCTTCTCCAAGGGAAGGAGCCACCTTTTCCGGTGTCAGCTTGGAGCGTCTCATATCCCTTGAGGCAAATAATGTTAAATACTCGTACATTTACTGTACTTTTTTTTGGGGGATTAACTACAACAAGCGACTGCTCGTCACACTAAGCTTAATGGAAATATTTATGTCTTAATTACAAGACAAACTCCAGTATGTTGAGGTCATTGAGGACTTTGGGTACAAGAAGAAGGAATGATTCGGAGGAGCAAAACATCAAGAAGTAAAAGTGATCACCGATTAGTTCACTTTTTTTTAAACTTTTTAATAATTTTTCATTATTTTCAGTGCACAATAATAATAATAATAATAATAATAATAATAATAATAATAATAATAATAATAATAATAATAATAATAATAATAATTCATGCTTTCCTACATCATATCGTGTACCAATTTGCATGTCCCGAGTCAGATTGTAAGTCGACGTATATTGGTTGCACGACAAATAGATTGACAGATTGAACGTGATATATTCCAATCATTTAAAATTTTATATTTTTCATGTGAAGCACAGAAATTCAAAATAGTTGGTTTTCAACATTAAGAACTAAAAACCAACTTTAACATAAAATTAAAAGTACTGCCACTCAAACTTAACATAATAGGACATAATTCTTCATAAATTTATAATCTATAATTATAATTTTTAACTAAAAATTCATTCATTTGCAAGAATCCAAATTTTGATGATGTCCGGATGACACCGGTTAGAAAATAAACATAATTATGATTCTTTCTTTGTAAGTTGCTCTCAATTTATATTAAGAAAATTAAGGGATCCTCCAATCGTAAAAAAAAAAAAAAAAAAAAAAAAAAAAATTTCAATGGACTCGAAAAAAAGAATTTTTTTAAAGGGTAAACCATCCTGAATATTTTGCTCTTGTATGGGAAGGATCTATTTGCTCGTTTTTTTTTTTTTTTTTTTTTTTTTTTTTTTTTTTTTTTACTAAATCCTTCATAAAATACATAATATTTAACATTTGTTTTTGTTTTTTCTTTCTAAAGAATTGAAAACATGTAGTTTTCAAAAGAACTCTTGATGAGACTGATACGTTGTGGTTTAGGCAGTTTGATAATCGCGTAAAATCATTTGAAATTTTGAAATTTTTTTTTCTTCAAAATTTTGATCAATTTCGCTTGTTTTAAAGGATCCGCATTTTCAACCTGGATCAAACTTCGTGAATATCTTTCTCCAACTCTCTCTAGTTCACACACAAGTTTAATTTTTTTTTTTTTTTTTTTTTGGCAAATTTTTTCTCGGAAAAGTGCTTATACGAAAAAAAAAAAAAAAAAATAAAAAAAACGCATAAACGTTGACTCAGTGTTATTCATGAATTACATTTCATGTTTGAATGGTTATATCTCAGTAACCATTTGGAATTATGAAAAACTAATTACATATTTGGAATCTGCTTATCATTTTCTATAAGAATATAGCAAAAAAAAAATTTCAAAATTAAATTTTTTTTAGTTGCAATATGTCAAAAACTAATTACATATTTGGAATCTGCTTATTATTTTCTATCAAGAATATAGCAAAAAAATTCAAAATTAAATTTTTTTTTTAGTTGCAATATGTCGCTAGATTCAAGGTCATTCCACAGGTGTCTCTTGAAAAGTTTTTCTCAGGAACCGCTTGGAATTATAAAAAACTAATTACATATTTGGAATCAGCAAAGATACGACTAAAAAATTTATGAAAAAAAAAAAAAACATTTTCTGTGATACTTACTTCGTGTTGTAGGTAATTTTATGTTTAAGTTTCAGTTTGCAGTTCAAGTTTTATTTAGGTCTCATGAATTTTATGTTTCCAGTTTAAGTTTAATTTAGGCTTTTACGTTTACTTTTATTTAGGTTTCATAAGTTTTATGTTTTTAATTTTTTTTTATTTTTTTTTTTTTTTTTTTAAAGTTTCAATTCGAATATTTATTTTTATTTTTAGGTTCATTTAGGTTTTTCATTTTTAGGTTTTATTTAAATTTTATTTAATTTTTTTATTTTTATTTTGAATTTTTGTTTTTTATATTTCTTTCTTTAAAGTTTTAGGACTGAAATCACTGATGCACTAAAACACGTAAGTATTTTATGTACACTCTCTATCCCGCACATACATGAAAACACTCACGTACACGCGTAAACATATACGCAACGCATAGCAACAAACATACGTAAGTAAGCAAAAATTTACATGTCATATACAAGCACATACGTTTACAATCTCATATACTCGGCATAACAAAAAAACAATCACATACATACATTTATTCATATACACTGCATTTGAAACCAACTTATCGCAGGCTTTAAAATTTTACCATTAAACACATTGTTATACTTAACATATCAAAGTAAAAATCATGTATATTACTTCTAATAAGCACATCACACTCTTTTAAGACCTTTAACTCAAACCCTTTACAATATATTTATCTTACAAAACTTTTTACCTTAAAACGATATGAAAGTTTTTATTTACACTTTATTCATACTCTCTTGCTTTCTTCAAACATTTTTCAAACACTTATCAAAGATATTGTTTACTTTTTCTAATTTAAGTCTCTCACTTTCATGATGTCTAATGTTTATGATGCTCACTTTTGTGAGTATGTGTGCATGTTTGTGCGCGCATTTATGTATGATTGTTTGTGTGTATATGTATTTGATTGTACTTATATATGTACTCGAGTGTGAGTGTGATTGCGTGTGAGTGTGTATGTGTGTGCATGATTAAATATGAGTCTGAGAATATGTATGTGATTGTGTGTGCCTATATATATATATATTATATATATATATATATATATATATATATATATATATATATATATATATATATATATATATATATATATATATATATATATATATATATATATATATATATATATATGAGTGAATGTTTTCTGAGTGTAAGCATGAGGTTGTTTGGGTATTGAATGTATATGAATGCATGTATTTTAATGTATTGCATTAAAATAAAATTAAGAAAATATGAGTAGAAAAGGAAAATAATGAATTATTTTAGTTATAGCTTTGTGAAGAAAACGTTAGTTTAGAATATATTATATAATATAGAAGAATATTATACGCATAGTAAAATAAAATGTAAATGCTAGGAATGTACGGCGGTTTAAAATAGAATAAATAAATGTTGAGTGAAAAGAAAATTTCGAAATTTGCAAAATTGATGTACATTATATAAGATAATTTTACCCTATATATTGAAATAAACTTTTTTATTCCTTATTTATTGATTTTGTAAATTCGATATTGTAAATAGGAGCTGTTGTAGCCTAGTGGTAACGTCAGGGATTTCCATTCATGAGGATCAGCGTTCTGATCCTTCTTCGACTAAATTTGAAATCTGTTTTTTTGATTTTGATTACTTACATTTGAAATTGTATTGGCAGCTGGTATGTCATATATCATCATCGAATAAGTATTACAAGCTTTGGTCTAAAGGTGACTGTGATAATACGAGATCATGCGTTCTCTGTAACAAAGGGGAAGGCTTTGTTCCTCCCGGCACACATAGACAGAATGGGCTGGTGCGTCACGTACCTCCGTCCATGTAAATGAAACCTCCCATGAAGGAGCAGGGGCAGGGCTGTGTGATGGGAATTTGATTTTTTTTTTTTTTTTACAGAACACCGCCACTCACGGGCATAGCCCTTTTCAAGGAGGGGGCACACACAGAAATCCTTTAAATGGAGGTAGGTGAAGTAGAGAACATCCAATTAGGCTTAAGAATCAGTTTGAGAGGGCTGAGGGGCTGAGGCACCCTCAAAGAACCCCACAACTTGAAAGCTAATCTACCAAAATAGTCTCAAGAAAGAAGTAAATGGGTTAATGCTCAAAAAGGGGTCATAAAAGATGTTGAGAAAAATGAGGTGCGGGCTACACAATTAACCTCTAAGGGGGTGGGAGGGAAAAGGTGTAAGGGGGTGAGCATACTTCTCCGAGACGAGGTTGAACTCCAAATGGCTTCAGGAGAGAAGCTTAAAATGGGATGTTGTGGCCACTCCACCCTCCCCCCTAAAGAGGAGAGATGGTGGTAGTAGGAGGAGAGGGTGAGGGTGTATATCCCTCCAGTTGGAGTTGAACCCTCAAAACGATGTCAGGAAAGTTGCTGAAAAAATTGCGTGCTGTGGCTACGACACCACCTCCTAAATGGGGGGAGTACACTCTCTGAGCAGAGTTCCTTACCCAAAAAAAGGGGTCAAGAAGGAGCCTGGGCTTGCAACATTGCAGAAAATGGCCTTACGAAAGAGCGTTAGATCGGCCTGGTCAAAGTAGATTTGCAATTGCAATCAATTGTCGACATGACAATTGATTGCAA
>SEYY01024368.1:87500-90000 GCA_009176605.1 Armadillidium nasatum | reverse complement strand
GGAAGAGGAATAGCTCCGGAATCGTCTAAGGTAGAGTTATAGGCAAAAGTTTGAGAGAAGAGTTTAGCTTTAGTAGAAGGAAAAACTGCAGTTGTGCCATCAGAAGATACTAGAAGAGAGAAAGAGGAAAAAGCAAATTAAAAGTTTTACATTTTTTCACAAAAGGCCAAAATAAATATATAATATATATATATATATATATATATATATATATATATATATATATATATATATATATATATATATATATATATATATATATATATATATATATATATATATATATATATATATATATATATATATATATATATATATGGACCGACCGTGGCTGGAATTTGGCCGAGGCCGAGGCTCTGGCCGAGGTTGATTAAAATTTGTAAAGAGGTCAAAAGCACTGAAATTTTACTTCAAAAAAATTAGATATAAATTTAATTGAGGTTTATTTAATTATAAGAAAGGCGTAGAATAGCCAAACATTCACTTAAATTAATGATTATATGAATTTTTCCCAAAAAAAATTCAAAAAAAAAAAAAAAAAAAAAAAAAAAAAAAAAAAAAAAAAAAAAAAAAAAAAAAAAAAAAATTTTATTCATAATAGTGATTCAACAGGTTTATCTAGGTAAGACCCTAATGTAAAGTTTGAAAAAATGTAAGATATAAAATTGTCAATATAACCTGTATTTATACATATCATTGTTATTTATTGCTATGTATCAAACTTGTTTCAATTAGCTACATTATTTCAAAATTATTATTTTGTTTATACTTCAGTCAACAGTTAAAAGATCAGCTTCAGCAGTATGGGAGTACTTTACAATGTTTCAGGATAGGCTCGAAATAGCTAAATTTAACATCTGCAGCCAGGAAATTAGAAGAGGACCTCCAGCTGCTACAAGTAAAAAATTTTCAACTAACTCTTATGGGGTATCTAAAAACAAAACACAAAGATGAACATTCACTAGCAGAAAAGGAAAGGTCAAAAGAAACAGAAAAAAAGAAAATTTTAAAAAAGCAAGAAGGAAAATCTTAATTTTCTTATATTTTCTTTGAATATTTTTTTTATTATTTAACTGATTAAGCTGAAATTATCAGGGTATATGCATTTTGTCCCGAAGTTCTGAGTTGATTTCGAGCATTTTTCTGAACATATAACGGTTTGAAAGTTATTTGGACCCAAAGTTGAAAAAAAAATTGAATAGCGTGATCAAACCACTGGTCCACATGGGCTAAAAATTTAACTGAATAATCTTAGCCCAAATTTCTTGCATTGGTGAAAACAGATTTTTGATATCACGTCTAGAAAAAAAGTTATAAGCACTTGAAATTTTTTTTTTGCAAAAATAGTACTTTTTTTAAAAAAAATTATTTAAAAAAAAAAAAAACGCTACCTACTAATTTCTTTATTTTTGGACATTGTTTTGTGGAGGGACAGGGCAACATTATATATATATATATATATATATATATATATATATATATATATATATATATATATATATATATATATATATATATATATATATATATATATATATATATATATATATATATATATATATATATATATATATATATATATATATATATATATATATATATATATATATATAGTTGCTTGCTCTGTATAGGGGTGTTGTTCGCCCCTGTATTGGGTACGCCTCTCACATCTGAGGTGGTTCCACACATACAGCTCTTCTCGAAAAGGTGGAGTCTAGGGCCTTTCATCTATAAACTCTTTTGCTCTTACTTACTCTCTCCAATCTCTTTCTTCCCGTCGAATTGTTGCGTCACTTTCTCTGTACTATCGCTATTACAACGGACATTGCTCTTCTGAACTCTCACGTCGCACACCTCCTCAACTGAGAAGGGCTCGTGCGACACGACTTTCTACAGTCTCATCTTTTCTCTGTCCAACTCTCCGACCCGACTTAACCGCTGTGCTCACTCTTACATGTACTCTATTGGTAAAGTCTGGAACACACTCCCTTTTTCTATTTTCCCAACTTCCTTTGACTTGCACATTTTCAATTGCCGTGTGTCGGGTCACGTCGGCCATTAGCGACCAGATTCATAATGTTCCCCAATTCTGGTGGAATTTGGTGGGCCTCCGGCCTTTGCTCACCAGAGGAGGAATATATATATATATATATATATATATATATATATATATATATATATATATATATATATATATATATATATATATATATATATATATATATATATATATATATATATATATATATATATATATATATATATATATATATATATATATATATATATATATATATATATATATATATATATATATATATATATATATATATATATATATATATATATATATATATATATATATATATATATATATATATATATATATATATATATATATATATATATATATATATATATATATATTATATTATATTATTATATTATTATTATTATTATTATTATTATTATTATTATTATTATTATTATTATTATTATT
>SEYY01024368.1:80000-82500 GCA_009176605.1 Armadillidium nasatum | reverse complement strand
CCCTCCTCCGCTCTATCAACTATACCCCTCTTCCATTTACATATCTCTCTTATTCTTTCATTGCTAATCCTATCAATCCTTCTCAATTTACATATCGCTCTCAAACCTTTCATCTCAAAGACATTCAAATTTTCCTCGCCCGAGCACTTATCATCCATGTTTCACACCCATGTAATACAGAAGGTAAACACATACATTCAAACATTCTTATCTTTATTTTTTTCGAATTTTTTCCTTTCTTCCATACTTCTCTTAGGCCTCTCAATGATTTCATTCCTTCTACCACTCTATTCTTTATTTCTTTTTCCGTTCCACCCTTACATTTCACCAACATTCAAAGATATTTCAATGCCTCCACAAATGTCACAACAAATTTGTTCAGTTATTTTCTTATTAGAAAATAAATCGGTGAAGAGACTTTCTTATGTTTAATACACACACACAGACATATATATATATATATATATATATATATATATATATATATATATATATATATATATATATATATATATATATATATATATATATATATATATATATATATATATATATATATATATATATATATATATATATATATATATAAATTATTTATAAAGATGCGAGGAATTTTCTGCCGTAATAAAGTTTAATCATTGCTACTGCCTGTTGCTTTATGATAATTTAATAATTGCATCATTTTTTCACTACGCCGTTCCACATGAATACAAAATCACAAGATGAAAAAGTTTCTAAGTGACATAGTGAACTAATAATTATTAATATCCATAAAAAAAATTCTAGGAACCTTCCGACCCTTTATTTTGGAGGATGAGAATACCACCGGCATGTTTCTAGGTATTTTCGAAAATTTATTGCGACCCATTAAAGAAGTTGCTAAATTTGTAGCATATATTCCGACAATGACGATCGTAGCATTATATTATTACAACTATTGCAAGCATGTATTCATATAGCTATATTTGAAATAATAATTGTCCATGAAAACTTTTTAGCTTTGAAGAAAGACCTTATAGTATCACTTTCTTATTTGCGACATACCCTCCTTGAAAAAATCATTTACTGGTACACCGTATATATATAAATAAATATATATATATATAAAATATATATATATATATAATATATATATATATATATATATATTATATATATATATATATATATATATAATATATATATATATATATATATATATATATATATATATATATATATATATATATATGCAATTAAACATTAAGTTTAAAGTTTGCTATATTACGGAGAATCGAACCCTGACCTTATAGCATGATACGACAGAGTGTTGTATCCACGCCACAACGGTACAAAAAGAAACCACGAAGAGAAGGCTCATGAATACCAATCCATGCAGACCAACTCCAAGGGCCTCTCCCAATCGCGCTTGGACGTAGAAACTTATATATATATATATATATATATATATATATATATATATATATATATATATATATATATATATATATATATATATATATATATATATATATATAACTCTACGATAATATTCCTACAAACATAAATTACTGCAAAAGGCAAATGGTAGAGAAATGAAACAGTAGTAATAGCAATTTCAAAAATGCTTCATTGAGTGTGTTATAATATAGGTAGAGTTTATTTTGGAGTTAATGGTCTTGTGTGTGTGTGTGTGTGCACGCGCGCCATACATTCCTATGTACAAAAGAACGTAGCGTAATGTAGTATGGATCAAACACATTTCACAAAGACAAGTTTACCTCTGAAAAAACCTGTGAATGTTTCTAAAGAGCGCAATTCAAAATCAAAATCTGTACTCGCATGAAATTATATTCAAATTGTTCCTTAGAGAATTCAAACTGGATTACATCATGAATAGGTTCCAATCCTTCAATGAAATGTAATTACGGTATATGTAAGAAAAGTTTAATAAAATGAACTGGAAGACGTTATTACCGAATTGTAAAGTGACCGGAAAAAAACTGAACTGCAAACTGTACAAACTGTAATCGAATATTTCAGAGAACTTCTGACTCAAAAAAAAAAAAAAAAAAAAAAAAAAAAAAAAAAACTTTTTTTGAAATGATTATACGCTTTGCCTCATCTTACATAAAAAAATATGTCACGGTTCGCTGCCACATACATGAGAATTATGTGTGTTCTTGGCATTTTTTATGCAATGTTTTAATTTCAGTTTAAGATGTATTATATTTTTTTTTAGATCAGAAAACACTGAATACTTAAAAAGTCTGTCTGGTGTAGTACTGCATTCAAAGATTTCAAGAAACTCAAGCAACAACACTTGAATTTTATATTATATATATACCTTATTTTTGGAGTCTGGTAATTAATAACTTATATTTCCTTTTTCATTGTCACATTAATTTTTTTAAATAATAAGAAAGCATAAATTACCTACAAAGAAACGAGAAAATGGAAGCAGAAGTTTTTATATTCATCCAAGAATTACCTAATTACTCATAATAAGATTTCATATTTA
>SEYY01024368.1:72500-77500 GCA_009176605.1 Armadillidium nasatum | reverse complement strand
TAAATAAATAAATAACAAAATACAAAAAATACAAAAAAAACTCAATTTTGAGATTAAAGCTTCTTCTACTTAAAACTTTAAGCTTTGATTAATTCTTATATTCAAATATACAAAAATTTTATTGATTTGCTGCGCGTCATAAACAAAATTAAAACTTATGATTATCAACGTAAATGTACAATAAATGAAATTAAAAAGTTTTTTACTTAATATTTATATATATATATATATATATATATATATATATATATATATATATATATATATATATATATATATATATATATATATATATATATATATATATATATATATATATATATATATATATATATATATATATATATATATATATATGCAGCTCATAAACAATGCATCCTTTATATCAAAGAAAAGAAATATTTTGTTCGTTTTGATAAATTATGATAAATCCCAGTTCACGAAAATGGTGAGACGTTTCTCCGGTTCGAAGCCCTGAGGTATAACAAAGCAAAATTTCTATTAAAATCTCCGAAGTAGAAAAAGACCTGCCAAATTCAACGAACATTTTTTCCATTGTAGAAACAAAATACCCTTCTAGTTTCTATTCAGTTTATTTTCAAAGAAAATTATTTCCTTTTGTTTAAATTTTTAAAGTATATATATATATATATATATATATATATATATATATATATATATATATATATATATATATATATATATATATATATATATATATATATATATATATATATATATATATATATATATAGGGTGTCCCATATGTAGTGCACCATACAGGTTTTCTAAAAAATATATTGACGCAATTTATTTTCTTCTTTCAGATTGCATTATAGCTGAGAAACTATGTGTAGAAGAAAGTTCAACTTGTTTTCATGTCTGGTAGACAAGAAGTTACACACCTCTCAGTAGCTGATGAATTCAACCGCAGCAACCCAGAGAGACAACCATTGAGCTAAACCACTATCTGCCGTTTAATCAAACGCTTCCAAGAAACTGGCTTAGTTGCTGACTGTCCGAGATGTGGGCAACCAAAGAGTACAGCTGATGAAGAAATATCCACTATGGTTCTGGCAAATATTGTGAAAAGTTCTTTAAAATCAGTCAAAAGAATAAGCCAGGAGGTAAATATAATCAAATCATCAGTGCATCGTATTTTCATGAGGTACAGTACAAGTTTCATACTTATATATATATATATATATATATATATATATATATATATATATATATATATATATATATATATATATATATATATATATATATATATATATATATATATATATATATATATATATATATCACCACTCAGAGGCTAGGCCTTATTCAAGGAGAGGGCTTAAAAGAAAGGAAATAATAAAAACTATGCCATAAATCAGCGTTATACAACAGTTTCAGATTGGCGTAAACAACGTTTTTAAAGAGAGAAAGGTTTAAATAAAGAAGGAAATACAGACAACAAAAAATTCCACAGAACAAATGTGGCTGGAAAAGAAACACCAAAACTGGTCAACACCGAGTGGTCAATAACCCAGACAAAATTCTTTCTGAGACACGACACTTCTTGTGCTACAAGATCGTCACAATGGTGTTGGTATACTAAAGGGGAAGCTCTATTCTAGATTAAACTCTACAGTGCAAAAAATGCCCCAATGATTTCTTACAGTCAATGGCAAAAATGTCTTATCAAAATGTTCAATATCAAAAAAAAAAAACGCATTATGCGTTAAGAAAGTATTCGAGAATTTAAATTCTTAGAAAGAAAAAAATTCAATGAAATTGTCGGAGAGATTTATGTTATTTGTTTAAAGGATTCGTTTAGACATTTTATGAAGTATATCTTAAAGATGGGTGGGAATGGAGATCATTGTGATATTTTATGAGGAGTATCTAAAAGATGGGTGGGACTGGTGGTCTTTGGGAGAATTTATGAAGTGTATCTAAAAGATGGGTGGGAATGGGTTATTGGGACAATTTATTAAGTTTATCTAAAAGATGAATGGGACTTGAGGTCATTGGGACATTTTATAAAGTGTATCTAAAAAGATGGGTGGGACTGGAGGTCACTGGGACATTTTATGAAGTGTGTTTAATAGATTTGTGGGACTAGGTCATTGCGATATTTTATGAAGTGTATATGAAAAAGATAGGTGGGACTGGAGGTCATTTGGGACATTTTATGAAGTGTATGTAAAAGACGGGTGGGAATGGGTTATTGGGACAATTTATTAAGTTTATCTAAAAGATGAATGGGAACTGGAGGTCATTAGGATATTTTATAAAGTGTATCTAATAGATGGGTGGGATTGGAGGCCCTCAATGCGAGAACAGTAGATATCCCCACAATATAATGTACAAGAAAATGTCCCACAAATGCGGAACTCTCAAACATGAATTGATTGCTTACGTAGTTGCAGATAAGGAATAATGATTTTTGATATATATATATATATATATATATATATATATATATATATATATATATATATATATATATATATATATATATATATATATATATATATATATATATATGTGTGTGTGTGTGTGTGTGTGTGTGTGTGTGTGTGTGTGTGTGTGTGTATGTTTTGTTTTGTTTTGTTTTTTAAATACTAATGTACTGTACATTTTACCTTAGATGAGTAAAATCTCGTATATTGATTTAATTTATTATAGCAATCCCGTAGGTTAATTGCCATCTCTTGTTGCGTTCGGTTTATATCTGCTGATTTTGTTAAAGAAGCTATACTGAACTTTACATTGTTAATCAGTTCATCATAGAATAATGACTTCGATGCCTTGCGAAGTATTGTTGAATTGATTTGAAAAATAAAATGATTAGGATTTTTGTCACTGGGATATTACGATATTTACGAAGGAATATTTTTGTGAAATTAAAAATTATGGCTTTGGTAAGAAACAAAATGACCGAGCAACATTAAGTTAATTTTCAATAAATTAATTTTTTAGCAAGTTTTCTTCAAGAATAGAATGTCGTCACTAAGAGCCACCATTTACTTGCAACATTTTGCAAGTAACTTCGTCAACATTTGCTCGAATTATCAGAAATAAGAAAAAGAATTGTTTTCAAAATTCAAAAGCAACAAAATTTTGATACAGAACAAGTCTAAAAAGAATGGTCGTCCCAATATCGGAAACTCATATAACTCATACTGCACAAAGTAATACCAATATTAAGAAGCATAAGAAGAGTAGTAAATAAAACTTGCATTCTAGATTTAATACAATGGCATAAAAAGTTTGCTTTGAAATTGAGAAGCTAAAAAATGAATGATTTTTCATTATTTTTCAATGCTTAATCGGGATAAAATTGTATGGAAAAAAAGAGCAATACAACAATTAAAACTGCAATATAAAAAAAAAGAAGAATCAGGAAAACATAAGCATATTATATATATATATATATATATATATATATATATATATATATATATATATATATATATATATATATATATATATATATATATATATATATATATATATATATATATATATATATATATATATATATATATATATATAATATTGGGAGAAGCTTAGGAGTAGGACTCTATACACCAGAGTCACAAGGCAAGAGACGCCATTGTGTGAACATTTAAGTAGAAGGCGGAGGAGAATAGAGCTGAGAAACTGTTCTAGAAATTAAGTCATTGAAAAAAGGAAATTCTGAAAGTAATTTAAATGAAAAATTACATATTTTACTTGTTTATATTTTTTATTTATGAATTTAATTAATTTCATTTTTCTCTTCGCTTAATAGAGAGCAAGTCTGGAAATGATTTTGGCTTTATCATTAATGAGGCACCTCAATTTGAGTTACTGAATCAAAGAGGCAAGAAAATAGGAAACTAATAAAGAAGGAATTTGGTCAAACAATTTTATGTTAATTACTCATTTTCACTACGATTCTTTTCTTAGACATTACCAAGGGACAAAAAAAAAAAAAAAAAAAAAAATAAAAAAATTAAATTAAATTTATAAATAATTTTTCAATTTAAACAGTTTGTCAAAATTGGATGAAAACGATATTGTAAGAATAAATATAATTTTAATGGAAAATTTTACGACTTAAAAATTAGATTAATTGGTCATAGCATTGTAACTTAACCTTTTAGAAGCGATTTCAAAAATAAATATTTGAAACTATTTTTTTAATCTAGAATTTTAGAAAATATAATTTCGAAATATTTTAAACAGTTACAAAAGAAAAAGATAAAAAACAATTTCTTTTAAGGTGAACTTGAAAATAATTGGTAATAAACTACAATACAAATGAAAATGAAACGTGTAAAACCAGTTTTTTTATTCTTTCCACTTTAAAAATTATTTGCAAGAAAAAAAAAATAAAAGTTTGACAATGTAAAAAAATTATATTAAAAAGCTTTTAAAAATTTGAACACCAGAAAATATTATTTTTCATTTTTTATTTTTTTTTAAATATAAAAGTTTGAAAATTTGCATTACAAACACAACTTAAACATTTTTCTCATAATTTTTATTACTGTGTAATGATAATCAATTATTATTATTATTATTATTTTTATTATTATTATTCTTATTATTATTATTATTATTATTATTATTATTATTATTATTATTATTATATTCGAGATATAATATTTTATTGCATTTCAAAACTGCATTTGATTTTAAACCTTTACATCAAAATGGAGAGTTGAAAAAAGAAAATACATTTAAAAAATGTCAGAAGAAGTCATGAAAACAGGAAACAATCATTTCAAACATATATATATATATATATATATATATATATATATATATATATATATATATATATATATATATATATATATATATATATATATATATATATATATATATATATATATATAAAAGTTAATTTCGTAGTGAATTTTAATGTAATTAAAAAGATTAAAGTCAATACTAAAGAATTTCACATACTCATTTAAATATAATAACGTTTCAAATCTTATTATGTAGGTTTATTC
>SEYY01024368.1:65000-70000 GCA_009176605.1 Armadillidium nasatum | reverse complement strand
CTTCGGCATTTCGGTGAATCTTTCGCCGTTGCGTTAGACTTCAATAAAGTTTGGCACCAAACTTTGATTTTCAAACTTCCCTCTTTCTTAATATATCCTTCTCTCTGATTTCTTTTCCGGTCGTTCTATAGCAGCTGTAATGAACGGCCACCATTCTTGCTTTAAGTTCTCAGGGCTCTGTCCTATCTCAAATTTTTTTGTTCTTCATTAATGACCTTCTATTCATTATTTTATCTCCTATCCACTTCTATGCCGATGACTCCACCCTTTATTTTTTTTCACTTTGAAAAACGTCTCTCACAATAGCAGTTAATAGACGCAAGTCTTAGAGCAGCTTACCTCTGATTTTTCACGTATTTCAAATTGTGGCAGAGAAAACATTGTTAGTTTCAATGCCTCAAAAACTCAGTTCGTCCATCTTTCCACTCGACACAATCTTCCACACAATTATGATATCTTCTTCGAAAACATACAACTCAAACTTTCGTCTGTCCTTAATATTCTCGGTGTATATTTTTCTCGTGATCATTCTTGGAAAGATAACAATACTTCTCTTTCTAAACAAGCTTCTAAGAGGTTAGGTGTTCTGAGGAGCCTTCAGAATTTCTTCACACCACCCCAGCTGCTTGCTCTTTATAGGGGTGTTGTTAGCTTCCGTATGGAGTATGCCTCACACACTTGGGGTGGTTTCCATTCACTCCTCTCCCTTGAAAAGGTTGAGTTAAGGGCTTTCGTCCTTATCAACTCTTTCGCTCTTCACTAATTCTCTGCAGTTTTTTTTTTACCCGTCGAACTGTTGCGTCACTCTCTCTATTCTATCGCAACTACAACGAACACTGCTCTTCAGAACTCACCCGTCGCATACCTCCTCCATTGAGAAGAGCTCGTGCGACATGTCTTTCTACACAGTCTCCCCCTTTCTCTGTCCAACTTTCTGACCCCAGACTTAACCGCTATGGATAAATTTAAATGTATTCTACTGAGAAAGTCTGGAACACAATTCCTTTTATATATTTTTCCGACTTCCTTTGATCTGCACACCAAAATCCGTGTATCGGGACATGTGGTCCTTTAGCGACGAAGATTTGATATTTCCTCAACTCTGATGGAAATTAGTAGTCCTCTTCCCACCAGAGGATATATATATATATATATATATATATATATATATATATATATATATATATATATATATATATATATATATATATATATATATATATATATATATATATATATATATATATATATATATATATATAATATATATTAGTAGTATAAAACAATTTCAAGACAACTGACCAAGAAAGGAGATTTTCAAGATATTTATTGTACATAAAAATAAGAAATTTATTACAATTGAAGGTATTAAAATTTTGGGTTATGAACCTACGCCCATATATATATATATATATATATATATATATATATATATATATATATATATATATATATATATATATATATATATATATATATATATATATATATATATATATATATATATATATATATATATATATATATATATATATATAACTGAAATATTTTATTTAAACCTTGATTAAAGGAGTGATAGATATTTTTAAAATAATTTCTATTTTTATTCCCCATGGAGGGAGGGAGCAAGGGAGGGAGCGAGGGAGAGAGCGAGGGAGTGAGCGAGGGATTGAGCGAGGGATGGGGGCATATCCCTGCAAGTGTTGTCACTCTGACATCTCATTGATTATATTATAACCTGATTCTAATAAAGATCATTTCTTTAAAAAGAATCATTCAGGAAATTCTTTGCATTCAACGAGAAAATATTTATCCTTTGCAACTTTATTATTATTATTATTATTATTATTATTATTATTATTATTATTATTATTAGTAGTAGTAGTAGTAGTAGTAGTAGTAGTAGTAGTAGTAGTAGTATAAGTTGTTGTGGTATTAGTGGTAGTGGCGCTAAAAAAGTAATTGTAGTCATTATGGAGGAAGCATATTACGTAATGATGTTCGAAATTCGAATATATTAAATATTTGAGGCTTATCGTAATAACTTTTTGTTTTGAAAATTTGATTTAAAAAAAAACAAAAGAAAAAAACTAATAATAGACCACTTTTAATTATCCTTTTTTATATTAACAAATTTGAACATGAAAAACAAGTAATTGAAAACAAAAAACACTAAAACAAGAAATAAATTAAACAAATAAAATATTTAACTGTATATGCATGCAGTCACGCTTCATACTTTTGATGTGTTAATCATCAAATATATTCTCTTAAACCAATGAGTTATTTTTAACAGGAATATTTTATCACATGTCTAACACGTAACAAATATTAAACGTGATACATTCCAATTTTAAAATGGGAAATTTATCTCAAACAAATGTGACTCAACGTTTTTTTTCTGACAATCTCGATTGATTATGCAAAGCGGAAACGAACAAAAAATTCTTCAGCAGTTAATGAATAGGAATCGAAGAGAATATGAATATGAATCGAAGCGATATTCAAAGAAGACTCGAAAATTAGTAATAGATTTTAAGGAGAAATCTATGATGAATAAATAGTTCCTCTCAATTTTAAACGAATATTATAATTTATTTCCTATTAATTAATATTTTAAGAACTCAATAATTTCCAGTTAAATAAAAAAATATTCTAAAGCTTTTACATATTCATTGAACACATACAAACACACACATATACGTACTCCACACGCCCACACATACTCTACACTATGATGTCTTCAAATTGTCACATGAATGAAGATTTTATTTCATTCTTCGAAAGAAAATATTAAAAATTTTATTAATTTTTATTTTGAGTGAAGATTTATTTCGTAATTTAAGAAAATATTAATTTCACAAGTTTCAAATTAATTTAAAAATGTATTTAATCATCCCTTCAGAACGCGATAATAATAATAATAATAATAATAATAATAATAATAATAATAATAATAATAATAATAATAATAATAATAATAATAATAATAATAATAATTTTTTTTTTTTTTTTTTTTTTTACAGAACACCGCCACTCACGGGCATAGCCCTTTTCAAGGAGGGGGCACACACAAAATAAAAAAATACATTCAAACACAGACCTAACGCACATCCCTCAGGTGGGCACAGACGGAAGCCTTGAAGAGAGGAAGATTAAATACAGGAGGAAAAATAGATGATGGTAGAGAGTTCCACAGGGCAGAGGTGGCTGGAAAGAAGGAGGTACCACAACGGGCCAGCCTGGGGTTTCCTACATCCACACAAAACTGGTGCGAAAGCAGGGCACCCCTTGTGCAACGAGGACGACGCAACGGTGGAGGAATGCGAGAGGCTAGAAGCAAGATTTCCTATTTAAAAAAATTAAGATTTTCGTACCGAAATAAGAGAAAAGCAATTAAAATACAAAAACTATCCTATTAAACACTAAAACATAAATCATTATTAGAGGCCAGACGGATTATCTCAAGTTGACATCAAAATGAAGCAAAATAAACATTATATATATATATATATATATATATATATATATATATATATATATATATATATATATATATATATATATATATATATATATATATATATATATATATATATATATATATATATATATAATATATATATATATATATATATATATATATATATATATATATATATATATAATGAAAAGATGAATAAGTTAAAATTAGGAATTCATTAATTTTGCAATTAAGAATGTCAAAAAATTTCGTACGAGAAGGAAAGAATCGTCCAAATAAAGTCCGTCAAATGATTATAATTATCTCGTTTTGTAATCATCAATCACGTCAGATTTTGAGTCATAAATTTAGTCTCTCGCAAGAAAGATGAAAACGTTTCCGAAAAAATTATAAAAATTAAAAAAAAAATAAAAATATCAAAAGAGAAAATAAAATCTATGATTTTTTTTTCTTTGTCAAAGTAAATTAAATGCATCTTTGATGAAGTTAATGATGTTAAAATATTGCAATGATATAATGTCAAAATTTTATTTTATTGTCTGCGAACAATTCTTATATATATATATATATATATATATATATATATATATATATATATATATATATATATATATATATATATATATATATATATATATATATATATATATATATATATTATAATATAATATATATATATATATATATATATATATATATATATACCATCAATTGAAAAAATGAAGTGCAATTTTGGAGTCTCCGACGTAAATTGACGCTATTGTCAAATGGTTGCCACTTTCGCTCCTCAGTGACATAGAAGGTATCAGAAACTAACTATCGAACTTACATATGGAGTACCTACAAGTACTGTAGACAATCATTCACTTTTCCCTTGCAAACTGCAATTTTTACAATTTAATTTTTACCATGGGGCATAATCATATATTCTCGAACACGACCAAAGTCATTAAAACATTGCCACCTCATTCACTATTCCTGCATTGCTGAGAGTTTCCGGGCTCAGGCACTGAGGTTGGTGTCGCAAAGTTCTTTGTAGCATACTCTGATGTACAGTCTACTTTCTTAATCAATTTATGTAATGTTCGTATTAAAATTTGCACTATGTTGAACACCACCTCATCCATTTACACCTAACTTCTTATTTTTAATCGAAACTAAGGTGCTTGATCGATCCGAAAATGAAACCAAAGCTATTCCCTATTATTGTCCTTACCATTAATTTATTTCAAATGTGGATACTCAAAATTGTCTGCTCATGTGTTATTGATTTAGGAATCACTCGAATTTTCTACCCATGATTTTCATTCTCTTACCAATCTACGACTAAATTCACCTGTGCTGATTATTTATCTCCTAACTCTACTGACTATTCTAAATTCTTTCTATTACGTGGACTTTTAAACTATAGGACATTATCTCATCTTCTTCATTTCTTTGAAGAAATCATTCAGATAGTTCCAATGTTCACTCCAACAATGATTTTCCTCTCTAGTTCTGAAGGTACAGTCATGAA
>SEYY01024368.1:52500-60000 GCA_009176605.1 Armadillidium nasatum | reverse complement strand
ATTTTAAATTTATTTTTGTGCTTATTTTAAAACTATATTTATATTCATGCTTATTTTAAAATTATATTTGTGCTCATGCTCAATTGCTCAATTTAAAATTATATTTGTTCTCATTTTAAAATTACATTTGTTCTCATGATCATTTTAAAATTATATTTGCGCTCACGCTCATTTTAAAAATTATATTTGTGCTCATTTTAAAGTTATATTTGTGCTAATGCTCATTTTAAATTATATTTGTGCTCATTTTAAAATTTAAAATTATATTTGTTCTCACTTTAAAATTACATTTGTTCTCAAGATCTTTTTAAAATTATATTTGTGCGCTCATGCTCATTTTAAAATTATATTTGTGCTCATTTTAGTTATATTTGTGTTTATGCTTATTTTAAAAAATTTTTTGTTCTCAAGCTTATTTTAAAATTATATTTGTGCTCACTTGAAAATTATATTTACGCACATTTTAAAATTACATTTGTGCTCCTGCTCATTTTAAAATTATATTTGTGATCACGCTCATTTTAAAATTATATTTGTGCTCATTTTAAAATTACATGTGCTCATGCTAATTTTAAAATTACATTTGTGCTCATGCTCATTTTAAAATTAGATTTGTGCCCATTTTAAAATTATATTTGTGCTCATTTTAAAATTATATTTGCTTATGCTCATTTTAAAATTATATTTGTGCTCATGCTTCATTTTAAAATTATATTTGTGCTCATTTTAAAATTATATTTGTGCTCATGTGCTCATTTTAAAATTATATTTGTGCTCATTTTAAAATTATATTTGTGCTCATTTTAAAATTATATTTGTGCTCATACTGACTTCAAAATTATATTTGTGCTCATTTTAAAATTACATTTTGGCTCATGTTCTTTTTAAAATTATATTTGTGCTCATGATCGTTTTAAAATTATATTTGTCATCATTTTAAAATTACATTTGTGCTCGTGCTCATTTTAAAATTCTATTTGTGCTCATGTCTATTTTAAAATCATATTTGTGCTCAATTTAAGATTATATTTGTGATCATGCTCACTTTAAAATTGTATTTGTGCTCATTTTAAAATTGTATTTGTGCTCATGCTCACTTTAAAATTCTATTTGTGCTCATTTTAAAATTATATTTGTGCTCATGTTTAAAATTTCATTTGTGCTCATGCTCTTTTTAAAATTATATTTCCGCTCATTTTAAAATTATATTTGTGCTCATGCTCTTTTTAAAATTATATTTATGATCATTTTTAAATTATATTTGTGCTCATCCTCATTTTAAAATTATATTTATTCTCGTGCTCATTTCAAATTTGTACTCATTTTAAAATTACATTTGTGCTCATGCTCTTTTAAAAGTTATATCTGTGCTCATGCCCATTTTAAAATCATATTTGTGCTCATTTTAAAATTACATTTGTGCACAAGCTCATTTTAAAATTATATTTGTGCTCATTTTAAAATTACATTTGTGCTCATGCTCACTTTAAAATTCTATTTGTGCTTATGCTCATTTTGAAATTATATTTGTGTTCATGCTCATTATAAATTTATATTTGTGCTCATGCTCATTTCAAAATTATATTCATGCTCATTTTAAAATTTCATTTGTGCTCATGCTCTTTTTAAAATTACATTTGTGCTCATGCTCTTTTTAAAATTATATTTGCGCTCATTTTAAAATTATATTTGTGTTCATGCTCTTTTTAAAATTATATTTGTGCTCATTTTAAAACTAAATTTGTGCTCATGCTCATTTTAAAATTATATTTGTGCTCATGCTCATTTCAAAATTATATTTGTGCTCATTTTAAAATTACATTTGTGCTCATGCTCATTTCAAAATTATATTTGTGCTCATTTTAAAATTACATTTGTGATCATGCTCTTTTTAAAATTGTATTTGTGCTGATGCTTATTTTAAAATTATATTTGATATCATTTTGAAATTACATTTGGGCTCAAGTTCATTTTAAAATTATATTTGTGCTCATTTTAAAATTATATTTGTGCTCATGCTTATTTTAAAATTATATTTGTGTTTATTTTAAAATTATATTTGTGCTTATGCTCGTTTTAAATTTCATTTGTGATCATGCTCATTTTAAAATTATATTTGTACTAATTTTATGATTGATTATATTTGTGCTCATTTTAAAATTATATGTGTGCTCATGCTCATTTAAAAAGAACTGATGAAGTAGTTTTGTCGTTACGTTTGCTTTAAATGTTGGAAAATTCGTTTGTAGTCGTATTGAAATTGCATCAAGATCACCATTTGATATTTCATTTTTTGAGGTGAAATTTCATAGTTCTCAACTTGTGAGTATTTCTTTACCTGATTTTTATAATTTATTTTATATTCATCATTCAATCATTTGGTGAAAAATAATACATTTAAGTGTAGAGCCTTTTATAATTTGAGAAATTCTGGTAAGCTGTTCCAAGTATTCTGCTTTAATTTATTTTGTAATATTCAAATTCCTTTCTATCAACTGTCCCGACAGTGTGAGATGTTAAAAAAAACAAATTACATCATATCTATTTTATTAGTATCGGGTCAGCCAGACAGACATATATACACGCACGCACACACTTACAAACACATACACACACACACACACACACACACACATATATATATATATATATATATATATATATATATATATATATATATATATATATATATATATATATATATATATATATATATATATATATATATATATATATATATTATAAATGGGCCTATAAAAGAAATAAGTTTTGTAGAGAAAAAGAAATTAGTTGAAGGATACGTACAGATGAAGTCATAATAATTACAGCATTTTAAAAATGGCCGCCAATCTTTTTCTATTATGAATTTTTCAATGAAGACTTCAAGAACGTATTCGAAAACGCCCATAAAATTCCAAACTTATTTCCAGATCCTCAATTAAAATATATATGCAAAAATATTAGGAAATTAAAAGTTCGTCATTTAAGGGCATAAAAATGGAAAAAGAGTTTGTACTAAATATTCTTAAACAATTATTGCAAATACTTTTCACAGAGATCCAAAACTATATACTTATAATATAAGTTCATAACATTTTCTTTTCACAGAGATCCAAAACTATATACTTATAATATAAGTTCATAACATTTTCGAAAATCTTACTTAGCAAAAAAAAAAAAAAAAAAAAAAAAAAAAAAAAAAAAAAAGGAAAATAATATATTATTTTTTTTCCATTTACCAAATTAGAGTAATTGGTGGAGAGTTTTTTCATCTTCAAGTTCAAAGTTTAACGAACACATCAACGGAATTGGAGAGTCTTCATGAAAAGACGTTTTAAAGACGTAAAATTTTACTTTTAATGGACGATCGGATTTCAAAATTTAAGTTTTCTTTCTTTTATTTTAAGTTGTGTTTAACATAAAAAGAAATATTAATCCAATCTAGATTACCTTCCACTCCTTTGGTATTAAATTTCAAGGAATTTTCTTCGGTCTGTTAAATAGAATCTCTTGAACTTTCAAAAACCTATTTGAAGAGGATAATTCCTTGTATACATCCCTCGTAAGATCTCTGACAAATGAAGAGAATTAATAACTTAAAATTCTTCTCTAAATATCTTGTATAAAATTGCATTTTCTTTTCTGTTATTACAATTTACAGCTGTTCAGCCCTTGTTTGGCATTTCATTCTTGTTAAATGTCTCCTCTCAATATTATAAATCACAAAATTATGACCAAACAAGTCACTAGGAAGTTTCTCATATATATATATATATATATATATATATATATATATATATATATATATATATATATATATATATATATATATATATATATATATATATATATATATATATATATATATATATATATATATGTGTGTGTGTGTGTGTGCATGGGAGTGTGTCTGTGTGTATGTGCGCGCTCGTTAGAGAAACTGTACCAATTTAAAGTTCCCAGCTCAATCATTTGAAAATTCTGCTCCATCGAGAGCACCGATTTCTCAAGTCGGAAGGAAAGATCCGATTAGGATAAATTTATTATTAAATGAGTTAAATATTACTATGGAAATCGATAGAAATGCTTCACTCTTGGTCAAAAGTTCAGAAATTTATAAGAAACGCTTTAGTTCATACAGTATTCAGATCAGGAACACTCTTCCTTCTTCTATTTTCCGTAGAGTTTTAAATTTTTTTCAAGATGTATGTTTTGGGGCATGGGGGTGTTTAATAACTAGATTTCCTTTTTGACTCTTATTATTGGTGGGTTTTCGTTCTGACCTTTTACAGAAAAGGGTCATATATATATATATATATATATATATATATATATATATATATATATATATATATATATATATATATATATATATATATATATTATATATATATATATATATATATATATATATATATATAATTTAGATGTAAAATTTTTAATATCCGCCGAGGCGGATGTAAATGCGGATGCCCTCCATCTCACTCTGTCCTCCGCAACTCTCTTTCTCTCGTCTAAACTCAAACCCCCTTCTCTCAAATTCTCCCCACTCCATCCATCCATTTCCACTCTGACCTTCTCCCCCTTCCTCCCTCCATCTCGGATTTAAGTACCCTGATGTCCTCATCCATTCTAAACACATGTCCCAACCACTTTAGCACAGCCTCCTCTGCTATATCCACCACACCCCTCCTCCATCCACACACACAATATATATATATATATATATATATATATATATATATATATATATATATATATATATATATATATATATATATATATATATATATATATATATATATATATAACCATAATAAAGAATGTCTCTCGAAGCTTATTAATACAATGAGAAAAAGCAGTATTTTTAAACCTGAAGGGAAGATAATTATGAAGATGAGTTTGAATGAAATTAGTAATACGGTTCTACAAAATGTCCTTACTCAAAACTTACTTTAATTGGCTAATCAATGGCAATTACCATTTAATGCGCTTCTTTGTAATTAACTTTAAAAATGTGAAAAAGATGCTAATTCACTCAATAAATTAAAATGAAGAATAAAATTTTTAAGGGATTGAAGCAATAAACACACGCAGTGAATAGAGGGTCTCTTCTCTCTCATATATATATATATATATATATATATATATATATATATATATATATATATATATATATATATATATATATATATATATATATAGGAGTGTGTGTGTGTGTATTTCCGAAGATATGAAAAACGCAGGGCTTCAGGTCAAAACCATAGGAGAAATGGTAGAGAATTTACCTCTTCAGTAGAATTGAGGGCAGCAAATCCTAGATCATAGATGCTACATAAGAGTGGGCGTTGTCGTGCAACAGAATAATCCCAATTTGACAATTGATACATCTTAGTTTGCTTTTAATGGTTGTTTTGAAAGTGAATAATGTAGTGCAATATGAATTTGCATTGACCTAACACCTTCGTCCACAAATTTCAAAAGAAACAAGTGAGCAACAATTTTCCTGTTCTCATGGGGGCACGAGCCTTTTTGGGAGTGGAGAAGTGTTGTGCCACCATTCCGTATTCATAATTTTTGTGGCTGGTTCTAAGTACTGGTATCAAGTTTCATCAGGGATCTGTCCCGTCCTCAACTCTTGTTTGTACTTTTTATCAATGGCCTTCTCTCTATTATTTCATCCCCTATCCACTCCTATTCCAACGACTCCATCCTTCATTACTCCTTTCAGGAAAGTGGCAATGGACTTTGAGCAACTAACCTCTTATTTTTCTCATATGTCACATTGGGACAGAGAAAAAATGGTCGTTTTCAATGCCTTAAAAATTCAAATCCTCCATCTCTTTACTCGACATAACCTTACACACAACTATGATATATTCTTCGAAAACACAGAACTCAAACCTTCTTCTGTCCTAATTATTCTCGGGGATTTCTTTTTCTTGCCGTCTTTCTTGGAAGGATCACATTACTTCTCTTTCTAAACAAGCTTTTAAGAGGTTGGGTGTTCTGTTGCGCCTTCGGGATTTCGTCACGCCATCCCAGTTGCCTGTTCATTACAGAGGTGCTGTTCACCCCAACATGGAGTACGCCTCACACATCTGGTGTGGTTTCACTCATACAGCTCTCACCAACTCTATGCAGTCTCTTTCTGCCCATCGAACTCTATACTATCGCTCTTACAACGGACACTGTTCTTCTAAACTTTCCAGTTCCATACCTCCTCCACTAAGAAAAGTCTTTCTACAAAGTTTCATGTTTTCTCTGTCCAAATATTAGGCAAAGTCTAGAGGCAAAGTCCAGAACACATTCGGTTTAACTATTTTCCCAACTTCCCTTGACTTATACACCTTCAAGCTCCGTGTATTGGGACATATCGGCCATTAAGCGACCACTATTCGGACATTCTCACAACTCTTGTAAACACTGGTAAGCCTCTTTGCATACCAAAGAAATATATATATATTATATATATATATATATATATATATATATATATATATATATATATATATATATATATATATATATATATATATATATATATATATATATATATATATATATATATATATATATATATATATATACTTTTTGTAATTTTTTTTTTGCAAAAAACATGTGTACCTATATTTATTTATTCATTTATTATAGTACAATGGATATTATTTGTATTTGTAGTTGAGCTTTCCTAATATACATAAACTTCTCCTCAAAGTGCAACCATGTACAACATGTACTTTGACTAAAACATGATATATATATATATATATATATATATATATATATATATATATATATATATATATATATATATATATATATATATATATATATATATATATATATATATATATATATATATATATATATATATATTGATTTAATTAAAATGATTTTTTTTTTATCATGGTGAGTGTTTGATTGAGATGAAGAGATGGAATATAAAGTTAGTGGTTCATCATCATCATTTAATTATTATTATTAGTGTTATTATAATTATTATTATTATTATTATTATTATTATTATTATTATTATTATTATTATTATTATTATAATCATCATCATCATTATTATTATTATTATTCCTGTTTAATTTCGCCTTATGACCTTTAAAAGTTTTATTATCAGTGTAGATGTTCAATTTCTTCTTGATATCTCATTGTCAAACTGCTTAAATAATAATAATAATAATAATAATAATAATAATAATAATAATAATAATAATAATAATAATGAATAATAATAATAATAATAATAATAATAATAATAATAATAATAATAATAATAATAATAATAATAATAATAATGTCTGCACAATTAATTTCAATTAGTGAACCTTCTTCTATTACCAATCTCTTAAAGTTTGATTTGATTTATAGCTTTGTTTGAAGATCTCTCTCTCTCTCTCTCTCTCTCTCTCTCTCTCTCTCTCTCTCTCTCTCTCTCTCTCTCTCTCTCTCTCTCTCTCTCTCTCTCTCTCTCTCTCTCTCTCTCTC
>SEYY01024368.1:35000-37500 GCA_009176605.1 Armadillidium nasatum | reverse complement strand
GCAAATCAAGAAAACAAATTAGTTCATGTTATTACAAGAAGAAAATTAGATCTGTCAGCAAAAACAGTGAAAAACAAGATACGAAAAAAATGAAAAAGAAAAATCCCAAAACAGAATGATTAAACAAGATCCACGAGGATTATATAGAGGATTATGAGATGGCAACATATTGCTTAAAAATCCACCAAAAAAACGAAGAAATGGAGCAATTCTGTAAGAAATATTTATGAGGATGATAGGCAGCACAATAACCAAGAAAGTTGGAAAGATCAGATTGTTTATAGCCAAATAATATACATTATAAATATAATTAGATTCCCATCAATAGAGTAAATGGAAGTAAGACAAGTAATAAGAAATTTTGGCAATTGGAAAGCCCCTGGGCCTCACAAAGTAAAAAAATTTGGATAAAGAAAATTACAATCCTTATGGAACTACTAACAAAATTTTTAAGAAAATAAGGGAAAGGAAGGAATCCTTGTCAGATTGGCTAACAACTGGAGACACTATTTTGATCCCAAAATCAAATGAAAAAATAATAATCCTTCAAAATATAGACCAATAACATGTCTCTCCACTGTGCACAAAAGATTTATGGTTTACTCTCAACGAGAATATATATATATATATATATATATATATATATATATATATATATATATATATATATATAATATATATATATATATATATATATATATATATATATATATATATATATATATATATAAAAACCTGCACTTTATGCCAGATTTAGTTACTTTTCAAAAAATCTGGCAATAAGCCAAAACGGGATTTTGATTTGCAATGCAAATCACTCCGCTCAAATTGACCATCACGCTCTTTCCTGATACCATTTTGGGGGTTCAACCCATTGAAATTGGCCTCAAGTCTGGGGAAGGGGCCCCAGGGGCCCCGTGAACCCCAAAATGGTATCAGGAAGTTGCCTGAGTTTGCAAAATCGCTGCGTTCAACTTTTCTTTCCTGACCATTTTCTTTGCGGTTCAGTCCCTTGAAATCGAATTGGGGGTCCGGGGGCCTATGGGTCCGTGAACCGACAAAGAAAATGTCAGGAAGGTCCCTGAGAATGCAGGATTGCACGCAAATGCAGAAAAAACCGTTAGAGACAGGTTGCCAGATTTTTTAGTAGCTAAATATCTGTATATATATTATATATATATATATATATATATATATATATATATATATATATATATATATATATATATATATATATATATATATATATATTATATATATATATATATATATTCTTAATGATAGAAAAGGAACAAATTAGGCTGGACTAAACAGCCATCATTCAGGTAGACCAGGAAAACACAAAAAGAATCCGAAAAATTTGAACATGAGAAAATGAAGGAGAAATCAAAGGAAGAATATTTAAAAAGGACAAAATTAATATTTAAATCATAGTTAAAATCCAAAAACAAAATCGAAGCCATAAAAACATTTGTCGTTTCTGTTATTTTATATAGCTGTGGAATCATAGAATGGTGTCAGGAGAATCTAAATCAACTAGACATCTCAACCGAAAAATGCTGAATGAACAAATAGATGATATCCGAAGGGCAAATACTGCCAAGAATGTGCACTGAACGTAAAGGAGGAGGAATGGGAATAGTAGGTATGGATCAAGTTTTAAAGAAGGAAATTACAGGAATATGGGAACACTTGGAGAGTCAACAGAGAAATTCATACAATGGGTTTGCTTGTATGAGAGAAATAAAACCAGATTCAACCACTATCATAAAAAAGAAGAGAGACTGAATGCAAGCGTACAATATAACAACTAATCAGTGTTTAAGAACGGCTTACTGAAAGTAGAGGAAGAAAGACTGATAATAGCTGATTAAGACCGGACACTCAGAACGAAGTAGCATAGAAAACATATAGAAAGAGAAAATATCAATGATAGATGCAGAGTTTGTGAGCAGGACACAGAACATGAGAGAAAACGTTCCTTACATCCTAGCGGGTTAACAAACTTTACTAAACAGCCATCTATACATAAAAAGGCATAACACCCTCTGTAAATTAATTAATTTTATATTATTCCAAAAATACAAAGTAAGAAATTATTGAAAGCACAGCCACCAAAAATAGAAAGAAAATTAAGAGGTACTCTTATTATACTATTGTGTAATACTAACAGATATAGCATTTATCCATAATAGACCTGTTGTGAAAAATAAGAGGGAGCAAAAATGGTACACAATAGAAGTTGGAGTTCCATGTGAGAGTAATCTTGTGGCATACGAGCGAAAGAAGAAGAAAAAGTATCAGAGACTCACACATGTAATCAGAAGAATTTGAGAAATCAATGATGCTAATAATGATCCCAGTAGTAGTGGGAATGATGATATTTAAAAAAAAAGTCTTGTAGATCATCTTTAAAAAGCTCACAGTCTCCCAATATCGGTTAACACCTTAGAACTGAGGTTAATTTTAATTAAAAAAAGTAACGCAATATTGACGCTTG